>KZ651372.1:294633-313126 GCA_001010745.2 Gerris buenoi
GGGGGGGGGGGGGGGGGACACAATATCTAAACGAGATCTCATCATGCGCAATGTACAACTTGGAGTTGGTTAGAAGCGGGTCACTTGAATCTTTACCCAAATTTATGTTAGGGTCGCATCTTTTAGGACTTAGATATAGTGCAAGTACTTTTTTATAGGGTGGAATTAACTTTATATAAAGTGTCCTTTTTTTTTTGTCTGATTCTGTCTTTTAAATCTGCTTGTTTTTCTACGCTTAGGATCGTCTTTTCTGATAATATTTACTGACTTGTTGATCTTTTGATGCTCCTCAATAAAAAAAATCAATAAAAATAGTTTAATTTTGGTAACTTCATCACCTGAATATATTTGAAGAAGGCTTTCTGCATATTCGGTTTCCTTATATTTCTGGAAAGCAATAGTGAATTTTGCTGTTTTGATTGTGATTTTAGGTATTTATTCATATTAAATGTTAATATTTCCGACAATAACCCCCAGAATACATAGTGCTAATGAAAAAAGATATTGATAAAATAAAGAGGAAATTTACAATCTAACACTATTAGTCCATGAGATATCTAGGAAAAAAGTGTCTGACTAACATTAAGGTAGAATTTTAGGTATAAGTAAATCTTGTGATGCCTTTTAAGAATATGCTTGGCAATAGGTATTTTAAAAAACACAAACTGGTAGAGCCATGTCCCGTCCTTTATGGTGGACAATGTGATTTTCATGATCCTGAGTACAAAATTAGTTAGTAGACCGAATATCAAGTTGATGTTAGTTTGTCACTTGATAGGTTAGTTAGTCAAATATTATTCTAAATCATGTGGCGTCAAATTAATTTTCGGTATACTAACTAATTTCTACTTAGGATCATGAAAATCACATTGTCCACCATAATTGATATTGGTGGGACATGACCGCTTTGCGCAAGTTTATTTTTTGTATGCCTATTGCCAAGCTATGCATAGCTTAAAAGGCGCCAAATGATTAACTTATATAAACAAAATTCTAGCTTGATGGTCAGACACTTTTTTGCACGCTATCTCCTGGACTCAATAAACACATAATTGATTAAATTCTCTAAAAAAAAAAAGAAATTATCCTGGACTATTAATACTAGTTATGTATTATACCAAAGGGTGTTATAATATACCAAAGGGTGTAATAATAATAAGGGTGTAACAATTATTACACCCTATTGTAATAATAGGGTGTAATAATTGTACCACAATAAAGTTTAAAGTTAAATTGGCCTCCAATTAAAACAGCTGATTCTTGGAGTGTGTGATTTATCCTTGATACAGCACTATGTAGTTCATCCTTACTTTACCACTATGTACTTGATCCTTAATACAGGACTATGAAGTTGAGCCTTGATACAGGACTATGTAGTTGATCCTTAATACTGCATTATGTACTTGATCCTTGCTATAGCACTATGTAGTTGATCCTTGATACATCACGATGTACTTGATCCTTGCTATAGCACTATGTAGTTGATCCTTGATACATCACGATGTACTTG
Organism: Gerris buenoi; assembly: GCA_001010745.2. Lineage (NCBI taxonomy): Eukaryota > Metazoa > Arthropoda > Insecta > Hemiptera > Gerridae > Gerris > Gerris buenoi. Next base: position 296,144 of record KZ651372.1, read on the forward strand.
ATCCTTGCTATAGCACTATTTAGTTGATCCTTGATACATCATGATGTACTTGATCCTTGCTATAGCACTATGTAGTTGATCCTTGATACAGCACTTAATATAAATTCATTTATGTCCCTTTACAGTCATCATTTCATATGTTTCAACTACCCATACCTCATGGCTTCCCACTCCATCAATTATAATTGAATTTCCCAACTTACTTCTGTGATTAACTTATAGCTATCATGTATTTAAAGCATACTTAGCAGGTATATCATTTGTTAATGCTCTAATTTTATATTCTGAAAGTATGTATTTTAAAGTTTTTAATTAGCGGAATAAATCTCTTGGTGTTAACTTGTTACTTTGCAATGAAAAACAATTGTTTTGAAGTTTCGTAAAGTTGTATACGTAGTTATTTTCTATAGTAATCTATTTTAGTTTGGACTTCTAGCGTGGTTGTAGAACTGTGATGTAACTAACACGGAACATTACTGGTACCGGGCTTTTGGTCTATTAAAAGATGCGGGTACTGCGGGCAGTGCCTTCCTATCCCCCCACTTCTTCACTCCGTTGGTTTATAATAGATCCCAACAAAAAAATAGTCAATAGTTTGACTAGACTCATTATCAGGAATATAGGATGGTGTAGGAGCTCACTCCTGGCTGTTTGTACCCAGTGAACCTCCTCTGTACCTCCCACTATCCTAGTAGTATGATCGCCCGAGGCATCGATCTTTCGATCCATCCTCTCAGCCTCCCGAACCATGACCTACTCCACTCGCCCGCATCATTATTCACTTCCTGCCTCGTCTTATTGTTTTCCTAACTCACCTACATTGTTTGTTTTCATATAATATATTTTTTAGAATAAAAGTTAGTTTTAATTATCATTAGCCTTTTTTTCTCATATATCGTTAATTATTTTAATACCGCAGTGTTATATTACTTTGAATGTTTTTTTTTTTTCTTCATTGATTCACTCAATTTAAAAGTATTTTTAAAGGCACCAAATTTAAGCCAAAAACGTATGGGGTAAATATTTAATTCTTAGATTTCTTTTTACAAACTTTTATTTAACTTGCATAATGTTTGTATGTATGTTCGGGTTCGGGTCAAATCTTGCAACTGAATTTTAAAGCAATTATCTTCAACCGATTGAATTGAAATTTGGCATACACCTTTAGTTTACATGACAATACATGGTACGGTAAGTGACATCATTCTAAATCCAATATGGTGGACAGCGGACAGCCCAAGATGGTGGGCTAGTTATTTTTTAAGCAAGTACATTATATGAGAGGGTTTGAGAAGAATATTTGTATTCTGAAAGCTGGTTTTTACAAGATGTTGTTTTATTATTAATTTTTTACTATAATTTTACGCCCATTATTAGTTTTATTTAAACAAATATTGTTATGATTTTTGTCTTGAAATTAAATTATGTTTTTTATATCTTAACATTTCAGCATCAATTATACTTGAAATGATTGTGAGTGGGTGTAGGGTTAGTTAACGGGACTTTGCCGAGCTGTTAAGCCCTTAGTACTAAAGCCCTTGGGTCCTTCTAATCGTAAGTGGTCTCCCACTAACAAGTTAGCGAAAGCTTTGCTTCTAAACTTAACTCCTCATCTTCCCCCACCCCTTGTTTCACCCCACTCCTCGTGAGATGGCTCAAACGTCTGTTTGTTTACAAGTTTCAATTCCAAAAGGGCGAACGTTAAATACGTTCAGGCTTAAGTTTGGAACTGGCTTGCAACTGGATGATGTTAGATATAATTGTCTTAAAGTTTCTTGGTTTTACTGCTAACGATATGGGCCTACTCTTGTACTCGTGCATCTGATGTTACAAATTAGATCTGATCATTAATTACTCCCTTACTTTTAGGTTTCTGTACGAAGTACGAAAAGAAACCTTATATTATTGCTCTGTCTGTCTGTCCGTTGGCATGTTTCAATTCTTAAACTACTGTAGTTGGGAACACGAAATTCGGAACACAGGTGCATCTCGGCATTAGTGGCAACTGGACACTTTTTGGAGTTTTCACACTTGAATGCTTTTAAGATGGCAGCCAATATGGCGGGCGATTAAAAAAAGTTTTTAGTCACCATGACATATTGTACATCAATTTAAAGGTCTTGAATTGTAGAAAAAGAATATGACACTATTATAATGTTAACTTAATCGTACAGAAACCGGTGATTATTGCCTTTCGCCTCACGTACTTAGAAGTACGTGTGGGGATAATCGCCGGTGACATATATTATGTAAATACATATAATCGCAGGTTCACATGTATGTGAAGCGCGCCTTACTTGTTTAAATAGAAAATATCTGCTTTCCCTGTAGATCATCGCATATAGTTAAAACAATTTTCAATCTTTATAAATGTGTATAAGTTCTCGCTAAATTTATAAACTATTGGGTAAACAATTTCAATTATTACTATTAATATTTTCATCTTTTAATATTTATAAGTATGTACTATGAAATACATAGTTGCATTATCTTTTACCATTTACTATGTAACTCGTAAGTGAGTAATACTCAACAATGTAGTTGAATTTTATTTATTTAGTAAATGATATTTATAGTATTCAAACCTCAAAGATTAAAGTGTTTTATAGAACGGTTCTAGCTATTTTAACGGTTCATTTTCTTATTTTTAATCTTTTTTTAAACACTAAGCAGTCTTTTTTTATTCACTAAGACCCTTAAAATGCGGCAATCTACCTACTATACTCCGTATAATGTTTTTTCTCCACCAAGAATTTGGTCATATTTTCTGTTTTTTATTTAACTTGATCATTTGTGAGTTTTTATTATTCATATTACTTAGTTTTTCTTTTACAACACCAATTTTTTGAGATTTGTAACATCGCCAACTTTCGTATGTTAATATGGTCTAACTTGGTACAATTTGTATAAAATCTTCATGCCTGATTTTCTTTTGCTCCCTAGGAAGTTGTTTTAGGCCGAAAAAAAAACAACATCTTCTCGAACTTTTTTTTTTCTCATTCCATTTTATGGCGTCAGGAAAAAAACTTGGTCTTTTACCCCCCGCCCCCCATACCCTACTGTATAATAACATTGTTTAGGAAAACGGTGCCCCCCCCCCCCTTAAAATTTGATTACGTTCTTGAGGGAGGTTGCGGGTAAAGTGTTCAGAGAATATTACATAACTGTCAACATCGGCCCTTGAGTGAGCAAAAAACCTCGACTTTTAACTCTCCAGGCTACCTACTAAACAATATTACCTTACCAGTCATTTCATCCCTTAAAAATGTTGGAAATATTTTGTAAAAATCAGCATTAAAAAGCTTTTATCAATAACTTAACAGATTTGAAGGTTTTTTTTTTCTCTAATTTTGATTTAGGAAAAAAGAATCTAAAAGAAAATTATAAGAATTATAAAAATTGTTGGTGATTGAGTGTTATGTTGGTGTTTTTCGTGCTCTATCACTATCGCTAAATGTAAACATCATTGAAATAAATCTATTATAATGTATTCAATGTATTATAATATCCCAACAAAAATACTAGTTTAAAAAAAATTCGTAAAATGTTGTGAGATCATAAGTTTAGCCAAGTCTCCCATTGCCCGAGTAAGTTCTACTAGGTCTAATTTATACAGTGCAAGTATATTATGATGTTTAGCTGTCCCTCTCTATTATCTTTCCCAAATCACTCTACACGTTAAAATTTAAAAACATTTTCTGACTTGGCTAATGCACACCACTAACTTAAATCAAATAACCAATATTATTTTACTACGTTTTTATTAGCTTGCTTTCTTGTTTGTTAGTTTGTTTGTCCAGTACAAATCTTGCAATCGATTTTTAACTAACATCCCAAGTAGCTAGACATTTGACACGATGACAATGCATTATTTAATTACTTTTAGCCATCTTTCAGCAGAGTTATTCGTTTTCAGCAAATTTTGCTGAATTAAAAGTTAGTTCGGAAAAAATTCGTAAGTATTTTTTATTTGTTTTGATATGACCTATATTTACTATCTTTATTGGACGGGTTTCAAATTTATTATTTAGTCAACAGAAAATGTAAAAACGTAGTACATTAAAAGTTCTTTTTATCTTGTAATTATTTTCATTTGATTATATCTTGAATAACAAGGTTGAATTTTATTTAACAATGGTCAGAAAATACTAAAAAACAAACTGAGAATGTTTATTAAAGATTTTAATTAAATTTATCCACGGAAGTATTAACCTGTTTTTATTTTCAAAGTTACCTGTAAGAGGAAACACTTTTGTTGACACTTGTTCTTGTTACAAGATTAAAATCTTACAAAAACACAAAAAAAAACCAATTCTTTCTTGAAGTAGCAAGAGAAATGCCGTCTTAAATTCTAGTAGATCGGAGTATTTCCTAGAATTCGAGCCAAGAACCTACCTCCGCACGAATAGTCAGAAGATAGATGTAAAGATCTCCGGAGTTGAAACAAGAAGTCGAAAAAAAAAGCAAGACAGGTCATTCCGTTCTCTAAATCCTTCCCTCAGGCGGAAAGCAAGCGAAGAGATATTTCTACTTTAAAGATAAAAACAAGAACAAAGCAAGATGCTCAAGTAGGAGCCCTTGGGAACGGAAGAGGGGGGCCGGCAAATATTGGGCTAAGGCAACTGGAATGGGAGGCAACTGCAAACCGTAGTGAGGGGGAGGGGGTAACCAATATGGAAGGCAAAGGAGAAAGCCCTTAGAGACAAAGAGAACGTTAAACTTGCACACAAACAATATCCCAACCTTTCATTCTGGTGGGATAGTCTCTCGGTATTATTAGCAACCCCCCCTCTACTCCGGAAACCTTGAGATATCGGCAGCAATCTACCTCCACGGCAGCTTCTTCCCACCCCCTTTAACTAAAATAACCAAACAATAAAATACTAAGGAATTACCTCGTTCAACATTTCTTATTATTGTTCAGATCCACCTGAAAAATAAAAGTCCTCTCAGTAAAGAAGATATAGAGGTATTTCATTGCATCTAATAATTTCACCTTTAAAAAAAAATAAGGTAACAGAAGCATTATGATACGATGCGTTATCACAAATTCCTTGAAATAAATGCGTTTCAGACATCAGGGAACATCTTTGGTCTCGTATCTGTTCGTCGGTCAGTCTGTCGTTCATAAATTTTTTCCAACCCTCCTTATTTTAAAAACATGTATACAGCAAACATTTTCGTTCTCATAGCATTAAATTCGGTAAACTCGACAGCAAAATTAAATAAATTATACTATACAATAATGGATTTTAACAGAAAAATACCATTAAATTAAGCGTTAGAATGTGAAGAAGCTCTATGGCGCCCTAATTAAAGTTTCAAAATATTTTAAAGTTATTTTATATGTATGTTCTACTTAACTATGCCTCATATTATAAATTTTCAACTATTGCACTGAATGTTTGTTCTTCATAAGTTAAATACAATTTAATTTTTTAAGAGAGAATCTACAGATGGTTGCTGAGGTGTAAATTATGAATGAAAAAACGCTAATTCATACTGTGAGACGTTTCGACCCTTAAATTAAGGTCATCTTCAGTCGTTCATTTGATAATCTAAAATTAAAACCACAATAATTATAAACAATAAAACAATTCCTTCGTTAATTAATTACAATTCATTTGTTGACTCAAATTATGTATCAGATTAACAGTTCCTTAATAACATGATAATTAATTTATTTCAACGAAGGAATTGTTTTATTGTTTATAATTATTGTGGTTTTAATTTTAGATTATCAAATAAACGACTGAAGATGACCTTAATTTAAGGGTCGAAACGTCTCACAGTATGAATTAGCGTTTTTTCATTCATAACTTCTGTAGATTCTCTCATGACATTTAGAAGGGTGTACCTCATTGGTTAAGAAAAATATTATTAATTACCTCATTTTTAATTTAATTTTTTTATTACAAATCTTCCCCCCCCCAAAAAAAAATACAATTAATTTAGCAGCTAATTATAATTGTTATTAATCAAATACAAATGCTATGTTTGTATAAATTACACATTTCTTCGTACCGTATAGTATAAGAAAATGTAATAATATAAATGTGCTGTGTGAAAGCCCGACGTTTTATTGTGAGTTGACCTTTTACTTCATTTTATTTTAATTGAATTTTTTTTTCTCTAAATTAGACTTTATAGTCTTTGAGATAGAATTTTGTATTTTCTTGACATTTTTTTCTCATTTATGTATGAATTGTTATATAATCTTGGAATATGTATGAAAATTATTTTTTTTGTTTTACAAATGATGTTTTTTTTTTTTTTTTTTTTTTTTATTGCGTAACGATACAAAAACTTTTCTTTTAATATGTAAAAACAGAAAAATAATTAAAATACGTAGAATTTATTTTTATTTTCTTTAACAAAAGAAATTTTAATTGTTTAGCTAAGTCTGTGCTTCAGAGGAGCTGTTGTTCTCTAAAATATACATTTTTAAATTGATATTCTCAAATAAATTTTATTTTCATAATAAAAAATAAATCCAAAAATGTAATTTCATTTAAAAAAAATGTATCAAAATAATTTTACAGATTTATAAACACATTTTAGTTTTAAATTTACAGACAAAATAGTCTTCAGAATGGTCAGAATACTTACTTTAGATAAGTTTGAAAGAAAAAAAGTATGGTTTTAAATTAAATTTAAACACTAAATTAAGATAATTAGTTATGTAATGTAAAATGAGATAATAAATCATTTATAAAATGAATCTTATATATATTTACCTGCTTGAAAGATATTTTTAACGAATTATTTGTCTTAAAGTAAATACTTTTTTGTTTTTGTGTAAGTTATAATTCTGTAGTATAATCTTAAGATTGTTATCTTAGGGCCCTCATACACGATCAAACATTTAGCGCATAATATTTGCGCAAACCTGATGTCAGGCAAATTTAGGCCAAACACGTCAAACATTATGTTTGCGCAAACATTTTGATCGTGTATTTTTAATTTTTCATGTATTGCAATATTTTGAATTCGCTGCTCAAAATAGAAAGAAAAAACTGTCTTTCTATCTTTTTACTGTTTATAGTTAAGTCTAAATTATTATAATGTCCAAAAATCCTAAATTAACAATCCAATTATGTTAAAAAAAAACATTGGTTTGGTGTCGTTTTTCTGTCTAGCAACTATTTATCTGAAACTGCATGCTATAACATTTGTCCTAGTAATTCATGAAGGTACCATTGTAATGTAAAAGGGTTTTAAACCCTTCCAGTACGAAGAGCTAGTGCAGTTGAATTTTTGTTAATGTTGGCTTAAGTCTGGCAAACAGATTAATGTGAACTGCGTTGTTTTACTTGGCATTTTAATTCCGTGACTCTCACAGGCAACTTCGGGTTTTCTTCAACTGTGTTTTATAGCGGATAATGGATTATCCTCATGTGCGGTTTTTGTTCGGTATAATTTTAGAGCGGGCGCGCCAAGATAAATGCATTTGGGATTTATAATCAGTTTTTTGGGGCTAAAACTAAACTTTGGTCTGTCAGTTTAACATTATTCATGTTGTCAGATCTAAAAAAAAAATAAATTATCTTCATTGTTAGTTAACTCACTTGCTGTAAAATACAATTTTTGCTTCTGACCCTTCAATGTTTATTTTTCTTTGTGAAATAACTGTAAACATTAGCTTATATGATGTTATTTTAATATATAACTTCATATACTTTGCTTGTTTTTTTGCAGCTTTTTAGCAAGCTAAAATTATCTAACGCTGATATGATTTCGTTTATTAGCTTAACGAGATATTTTATTTCGTAGAACGGTGTAGCAGGTTAATTTGAACTAACGGTGTTTCAAAACAAGTTCATTTGTTTTTTAATAATTGAAATTGTGATCAGCGCTCACCATTTTCTGAATCGAGATAAAAGTAGATATATTCCGATAAAATGGAACGTTATAATGTCATATTTAGAAAGAGCGTGGGCTCGCTAATTAGTCCAAATAGCAAATAGCAGTACTATATTTTGCAACTATACGTAGTCACTGTCCAATGTAATAAAGTTTTGATCACACTCTAGCGGTGACGCTTGTCTCTCAGTAATGTACTTATAAATATAAAGTAGTTACAGTGTAAATAAAGTAAGTACTGTAGCTAATACGATTAGACGAATCTTATTTATAAGATTACTAGGCATTACTTCTACACTGGTTATAGATTACTTATACATTACTTCAAGGCACGTACAGTACACTTTTCTAGGAATTAAATCCAAATTATAGTTTTTAGAAGTGCCGAGTGCCTTAAACCTGTGCTCGGAACATGATTTCCACCCCCAAGTTTCGGAACATCGGTATTTTTTACCGACACCCTATTATTTCTACATTTTTTGATTATTATTTCATTGGATGTTCAGTATAAGAAACCTGCTTTGTATATAAAACACAACTATCCATTTATAAATCATTGAAATGGCGGTAAAAATTATCATTAGAGTGCTGGAACAACGGTAAAAATTACGTAGTCACCGGTATATCTTACGGACAGGAAAAAAATCTAAACAAATATGGAATACCGGTAGATTTTACCGACAGACTTTATTGACTTATATTTAGCGACTTTCTTTACCGGCGAATATTTAGTAAACTATAGCGGTAACAAAAGATGAATAGTATAATAATGTTCCGGGCAGAGGGTTAGACAAATTTGACACATTGATCTCCTTAACTTACAATTATATATAATGTTCTTCAAATTTTGTATCTGGTTCTTCTGATGCATGCATTTGGTAAATTCCTAACTTTACCAATTTTTTTTGGGGTCATCATTATTTTTTTAAACTTTTTCCATATACATACGTTGCTTCTTTCAATTACACTTCATTATTGATAAATATGTGTTAAAATAATCACAGTTTTCATTTACTTATGTTTGTTGTATTAGGCGAAGACTTCGTCCATTCATTTTTGTAATTTTTAAATTTAATTCAGTTGTCTTCTTAACACATTGGTGCACGTCATATGGAAAACATAATATTACCGATATAATATATTTTAACGTTATCATCTTTAATATTGTTTCATATTCTCATTCCCTCTTCAAAATGTTGAAGGGTTTGACAGTTTGTATTTCTCTCTACACGTCAGTCTGGGGAGATAACTATGGCGGAATGTACAAGGAGGTGACACTTTCCACGTCCATGGAACGAAAATCTAGAAAAGAAATTGATAGCGACCATTTTCAATGGATATGGATAGAGTAGGGTGAGTTGGCGCCGGGCTACGTTTCGACCCTTTTCTTCCAGGACATATTTTAAACATAACATTTCTATTACTTCTCCATATCGGAACAACCTGCCTTTTTGAAAACATTTGCTCAAGACACGTTTCACTCCAACAAATTAAATTCCTACCTACTCTCGAAAGAAAGTCGAATGAATGGGACCAACATGTACCTACGACAACCGTAATATAGTTATAATACCGTTATATTAAATTCATTAAGTTACTTTTGATAATGCCTTGTGACATTTTAAGGACGAAGATTATTGTCTTAGAATTAGTTTTGTGTGAAAAGAGAGGTAGCGTAGCCGCGGCGGTTAAACTACCTCTGCTCGGCCATCACTGAATCATGAGTGGAACGAGATGGGGTTCGATTCCTCGGCGTGACACTCTGATTTATAGGGCTCACTATTGATCACATCATCGCTTCGGCGGTACAATGTGCATATTATGATGTGTGAAATGGCTACAACTCTCTACCGCGGGGCGTAAAAAGGGCCTAAGTGAAGGCCTAATTGCAAGGTTCGAACATGTGGTTCGTCCTACCCGTTCTAGTAGGAATTACTAGACTACTACTAGTACTACTACTAGTTTTGTGCTTCTTTTTTAAAGATGAATGACAATGACACAGAGAGCTCAGTTGTATAAAACTAAGACCTGTTTATTATCAAACTAGAATGGGAAAGTTTCAAATTCGTTTTTTAATGATTTAACTGATCATAGCAATTCACCAAAAATAAATATGAGCTGCATTTGCTCCATTGTGATAATAAAAATACTAGTATTGATCATTTTAACATGGAGACAACACTCAAAAAAGAAATGAAAAATGTGACTCTTTTATAAATATTGTGTCAGGATATTAGAATATAATAGAAGGTAGATTGTTTTTTTTACTTTATATTCATTGTAGTACTATATTTTGCCAATAGAAGTGCTAAAGTTTACTTGAGCCCTTTACATACATTCTAAATTTTATATAAAATGGTATCAGAGCCCTTACGAATCAAATGGTTTTGGCACTTAGCTTCCTTGTATCCTAGCACATACTTGATTGATTTTAAGGTTTTACAAAGCCTGTATTATCTAATTCGTTTAATTGTTTCCCCCGTTTGTTTAATGTGTCAAAATTTACATGAATTTAAGTATCAATTTAGCTATCTGCGGGTTACTTTTGATAAACTATAAAAGTTTTATACAAATCAGATAAGTACTTTTGAAGCAAAAGGTATAATATGTATGTTTGTTTGTGCCCATGTAGATGAGAAACAAATGAGCGCAAAAGGTTGAAACTTATATGGGACCAACAATGAGCTAATTATGACCTACCATACAAATTTGATCGTGGTTTCCTCCAAATTATTTAGATTTATGAGCTTTTGTTTGCGGCAATGAACGAACCAATTTCATATGCTTTAAGTTTTGTTCAGCACTAATTTATACGATCAATATTATTCAGGTATAATTAGTTTTATTTATAATTTTAAATCAACTTAAACTCCTTACTCCCAATCGTAGTTTTAAAAACTTTTAGTGTTGATTTTAATTGAATTCGCCTCATTTACATTCGACCTATTATCATTGATCTGAAAGTTGGTTTTAACTTTGTTATCGTATGTTGTTTTGTTTAAATGAAGTACTAATTTGCTAATTAATCGAACTTTAAAGTTTTAACTGGTCTCGCAGTTAATTAATTTTCAGCATTATGTCTCGATTCAAAATGAACAATTGAAGCTTAAAACCAAACTATTAGAATCAAGAAGTGGTTTTTCTTTTCTGTTAAAGTTGATATCGTAGCTTGACACCCACGTTTTAATCGTCCTACACTTAAACATAATTCAGTTGAAGAGGTTCGCAAAGCTTTTCGTTGTGTCTTTCAACAAAGTCTTTATAAATCAAATTGAATATGCTTGCTTCTAGTTGCCTTTATATTTTCCTCAAATGCCCTCGCGTTGACTTAGACTACCTTGCGATCTGCTTCAGTCATTTCTAAGCCTTCAAGCTCGTTTCTCTTTCAACATCTTTAGAAACATCACATTTTCTTTATCAGTCATTTCTCCGGAGTTAATTTCGCAAAAGCGTTTTCAAACGAACTGATTTTAAAGCCTGCTTTCAAACACGTAACATTCTTAAAAGGTTTATTAAACTTAAGTATATTTTCTTGGTATTCTATAAAAAAACATCTTTATTTTATAATATTATGGTGAAATGTTTGCATTTTCATTTCAATCGTTATGAATTCCGAGCTTACCAAAGGTAATAAAAGCTATGTGACTTTTCTAAAGAACAAAAATATTTTATGCCTCCGTATTCACAAATTCCAAGACAAAAATCCGTTTCAGAAATCCGGGAACATTTTTGGTTCTTTGTCTGTCTGCCACTTAATTTTTGCGAACCATAATATCTTAAAAACTACACGTCCGATTTTATTTAAATTTGTATGGCAGGTCATACTTAGCCCATTGTTGGTCCCATATAACTTTCAAGCTTCTATGCCCATTTTTTTTCTCTTGAACATGTGCACAAATATATTTTTAAATACACCTATATCTTCAAAAGTACCCATCAGATGTTTATGATCTTTTTATCGAAAGTAGAACGTAGGTAGTACATGGTTAAACCGTCTGCGCTTTTTAACTTTTTCTAATTGATACTTTAATCTTTGTAAAAAATCACAACAATTTGGACGTATTAACGAAACGGGGAATACAATTAAATAAATTAGACAATAATGGCTTGTAAAAGCATAAAATCAATAAAGTACACGATAGGATGCGACGAAGACTATTTTCTTTATATATGAAACTTTGTATTTTTACATCAATTGATGTAGAATCTAGTGCTTGTGTACACATATGGTTTATTTTTTCGTATTTGCAATGTTAATTATATTTACATAGTTCAGTGCCTACAATGAACAATTTAATTACGTGCACAAGTAGTAGATAATAAAAAGAGAACAATAAAAATTATAAGGACTAATAAAACTTAGGAAAAGTCAAAAACGAATCTACAAAGGTTGATTATCATAAACTAAGAATAATAGAGGTATAAAGACTATAAGAAAAATAAAGAGATAAAATTAATAAAAGATGTTAATAAAATATAATAATACAATAGATATTATTGAATAATATGATATAATTGAAAATTAAATAGGTAAATTAAAAGAATTAATAAATAAAATGAAAATAGAATAGAGTAAAAGAGAATAAAATTAATGAATACAGGTAAAGGTAAAATAATAAAAAAAAACCTTTTTGTAAAGGCGCAAAACAGACTTGAGGGATGGGGGGGATATAACGAAACGAGTGAACGAGTCATATAACGAAGCAATATATATATATATACGTTGCTTCTTTCAATTACACTTCATTATTGATAAATATGTGTTAAAATAATCACAGTTCATTTACTTATGTTTGTTGTATTAGGCGAAGACTTCGTCCATTCATTTTTGTAATTTTTAAATTTAATTCAGTTGTCTTCTTAACACATTGGTGCACGTCATATGGAAAACATAATATTACCGATATAATATATTTTAACGTTATCATCTTTAATATTGTTTCATATTCTCATTCCCTCTTCAAAATGTTGAAGGGTTTGACAGTTTGTATTTCTCTCTACACGTCAGTCTGGGGAGATAACTATGGCGGAATGTACAAGGAGGTGACACTTTCCACGTCCATGGAACGAAAATCTAGAAAAGAAATTGATAGCGACCATTTTCAATGGATATGGATAGAGTAGGGTGAGTTGGCGCCGGGCTACGTTTCGACCCTTTTCTTCCAGGACATATTTTAAACATAACATTTCTATTACTTCTCCATATCGGAACAACCTGCCTTTTTGAAAACATTTGCTCAAGACACGTTTCACTCCAACAAATTAAATTCCTACCTACTCTCGAAAGAAAGTCGAATGAATGGGACCAACATGTACCTACGACAACCGTAATATAGTTATAATACCGTTATATTAAATTCATTAAGTTACTTTTGATAATGCCTTNAACCAGAAACTAGAATCAGATTATTAAATCCGACTTGTAGTTCGATATCTTCCATCCTTAATACTATTGCATCTATTAATATCAAAATTTATATAATTCTTAATTCAAAAATCATTTAATATCTATAATTTTATTCGTGAATTCCATATTGAATTAAATCGACTTATTAAAATTAGTTAGCAATCAAGAAATATAAAAGTTTATTATATAAAAATAAAATACAATAGTTAATTTTGTCAAATGACCTGATCAATTTGGGCTTTTATTAACTTAAATTGAGTTCAGTTTTTTAAAAAACTTATTAAGTCTCGAAGGAAGCTTTAATTGGAGTTTATCTGCTACAATTCTTGATTATTATGATTTTATAGATTTATTTGTTTCGTTAAATTAAACCGTTTTTCTTTTTTCAAAATAAAATATTATTTAATGAAAAGTAATGTATATAAAAAGATGAGGTACTTCTGTTTTCCCCCCACAGTAAATATATATATATATATATATAAANGACTCGACCCTCTCTAGGCTGGGCATACTCTCCGTCCAGCTAGAGCCTGATCAGGTCATCAGGGTCGGTGCGGGTGCTATTCATATACAGCAGCCTGCTCCCCCCGTAGTCAACCCTGACTCTCTCCCGCTACCTCCCAGTTCAACCCTTCCAGGCTTAGGTGGCACTTCCATGAGCTGTTTACCTGGCTCTTCATTATCAGGTAACTGTAAAACTGTTATTAGTGAGTGATGAAACTTTCAAATTATATGAGGGAATGAATGGATAAAATTTGATAGTACCAAAGAAACTTTTTGAGAATAAAAGAAGAGGTAATTAATTTTTGCCAGGTATTATACAAAATATTTTGATATGGATGCTAAATTTTGACATTTTCATTTCTGTGCCAATAAACAACACTAACATGCATTACACCATCACAAAAAAATAACAAATAAATAAAAATAAACAAAAAAAAAAAATAAATAAATAAATAAAAATAAATATATTTTACAATAATAGTGTTTTATGTACAAGTCTATTTGTGGTGGTAAATCTATTTACGTTTGAAAGTATGTCGTACGAATCATTTCATATGAGTCAAGGCTTGTGAAGTTAATCGTCGGCACACAACTAACTAACACCACTAAGCAAACCTGGCGACATTTCATGTCTGTACCTTACGTGGAAGACATAAAAATGCAGAATCAAATGCAAGTAATATTATTTATTTTTTTATTTTTTTTTTTTGTAACTTTTTTTCCTCCTCGTGTTCTTTCTTCACCAACTTTAGTTTCTTCTTTCTTTTTTTTACCCCACAATAGATTGAAATTTTGGGTGAGGTCTTCTCCTACTCCTGGTTCTATTCTTACCCCATTTTTACCCTAGAACCTTTAGGTCGTACCTTACCCCCCTTCTTATAGGAATTTGTTTTCATTTTGACGGAACTCCATTTAACCCTCCCCCTGGCTCTTCCCCTAACTTCCCCTTCATCTAGTCATTCTTTCCATTTACCCACTTTTTCAAAGATTTTCTCTCTTCCATTTTTTTGCTCCTCTCTTCATCAAAGTCTCCCCCTCCCTTTTTCTTTTTTTTTTTCTTTACCTCATTTTTTGTCGCTGCCTTTTAAAAAACTTTTTTTCCCGTTGATTTTTAAGCAAAGTGAAAAGATCCCTCTTCCCCCCCCCCTTCTCAATTGAATTTTCGTCGATATTTAGATTCTAAGCATTTTTCATTCATCAAATTCCAAAAATACTTATCTCTAAACCCCCCTTTCTTATAAAGGTTTATATGTGATTAAGTATTGTATTTTAACGTCCTACATTTCTGACACGAGGTCTTTTTGATCTTTTTTAAAAAAATTCCTTATCAAATATCTCAAGGTAACGAAAGTATTGTGATCATTTTGAAAAACGCGATATTTCTTTCTTATTATTATTCAAAAATTCCTTGACCTAAATATGTTTCAGAGTTTTTCTGTCTCGTGCCTGTCTGTCTGTTCCCTAACCATTATTGTAAATTACCATATTTTAAACATGTAAGGCGCGCTTTATGTTAGTAGGTACGCGATAATCGCCGGTATCTGTACGATTAAGTTAAAAGTATTTAGTGTAAAATTTTAATAATTGCCTATTCTTTTTCTACACTTCCAAGACATTTAAATTTATGTATAATATGTCATGGTGACTAAAAACCTTTTTTTAGATGCTCAACATATTTTTTAGGCGCGGCGCCGGCGCCGTCTTGAAAATATTAAGTGTGAAAACTCCAATAAGTATACAGTTGTTACAAATGCCGAGATGCACCTGTGTGCCGAATTTTATGTTCCTTTCGGTAGTAGTTTATGAATTGAAACATGCCAACGTAGAGACAGACAGAGCCGTTATATAATGTTTCTTTTCTATAAACCTAAAATAAAAACTACTCGTCCGATTTTAATTAAGTTTGGATAATAATGCACATTTTAACATATTTTGTCCCTTATTATTTTATTTGCACTCTTCGCTTTTCTTTCTGGTAATAGAATTAAATGCACTTAAATAAAATGTTATTGATTACCATGTGAGGCTTTTAAATTACACGTCTGATTTTGAAGAAATTTTATGGTTTGTCGAAAGTCTAAAGTTAAAAAAAAAGTATCCAGAGACATTCCCATATTAATATTTGCGATCGTATATTTGCACTGGAAATCGATACGGTTCGGAACAATCTAGCTAGTAGGATCTTATTATTTTATTTACATACATTCGTCCAATAATAGTATACGAGGAAGCTATGTGCCACACTACTCGACAGATTATTTCTTATTTCGTATAAAAATCAGATATTATTGAAAATGTGGTGAAAGATAAATATGCAAACCTACATTACATCAGAGTTCGGAAGGATAGTGAGGGCTCCTCTTTTTCAGACATTTATTTATTTAAATTATTTATTTAATACATTAGTGTCCCCCTCTTTCTATAGAAGCACAAAAATAATTATATAATATGTACTAAACAAAAACACATAGTAAATAATAATAAAAATAAAGATATAATTTTTAATGAAGCTTTTAATGTAATTTTTAATTGGTTAAAATATAAGACATTAATACTCTTGTGTATAGAAGTAATTATTTACTCTCTCTCTAATACTACCTTCATTTTAATTATACGTTATATAAAGTAAATGTTGTCTACTAATTATAAAATAATGTAAATTAATATAAAGTTATAGTGTAATTTAACAGTTTATAATAATTTTGTCAGGAAAATGTTTGATATTTTTGACGCAATACTAAACTTCGTGGATGCAGGCAAAGTCTGCTATATTACTCTAGTCGGTTATAAATTAACGTTCTGCACGGAAACTTTTCTTCATACTCTAACTATATTATTACAATATTGAATTTTTTTGAACAATACTATGTTCTTTTTTAAAAAATTGAATTTTTTTTTTTTTTTTTTTATGGATCTCCGTTATTATAGATTCAGTTATTAAAATTAAATTTAGCTGCTAAGTTGCACAAATAACTATTTATTACATTTAAAGTGTTGTTTTTTAGGGTTTTGTAGATACTTCTCAAAACCCTTATGCCGAGGGTGATGTGTCTGTCTGTCCGTCGCTCTTTGGCTCATAGCGCCCGAACCATTTAAGCTAAAATGCTCAAATTTGAAACACTGGCGTAACTTTCGGGCCCAAACACAGGACGTATACACAAAAGTTAAAAATTTAATATGCGCATGCGCAATTCGAAAAAATGCGGTAA
>KZ651372.1:322640-333958 GCA_001010745.2 Gerris buenoi
GTGTAATAGAAGCGATTCTAACATGGTGTAGTAGAAGCGATACTAACATGGTGTAGTAGAAGATATTCTAGCATGGTGTAATAGAAGCGATTCTAACATGGTGTAGTAGAAGCGATACTAACATGGTGTAGTAGAAGATATTCTAGCATGGTGTAATAGAAGCGATTCTAACATGGTGTAGTAGAAGCGATACTAACATGGTGTAGTAGAAACGATTCTAACATGGTGTAATAAAAGCAATTCTAACAAACATGGTGTAATAGAAGCGATTCTAATCAGAGATGAAGCAAGTAGTGTTCTGTTTAAACAAAATTCAGTTCTTTTCTGATATCTTCAATCTTTATTAGATTCTACTAAAACATTTAATTCCAAAAAACTAAACCTTCCTTAGTCTTCATGAGTTTTACTTGTCAGCGATTTTTAAATTCTGTATCAACAGTTGTTTTTTTATTCTCTAACATGGTTCTGTCTTTTAAGAAAACTCAACCCTTATTCTGAAGATGCTTATCAGTTCGTAGACGTTTTCTTATCTCATTGAACACCGTTAACCTTTGAACCTTTTCAAAGCGAAAATTACAAATCCGTTCACGTCTGTAGTTGATTCTATGTAAGTCTGTAAGTACTTTACTAAAAGGGACTATTACCTTGGACTCTTTCCTCCGTACAATTCCTGGGAGAGAGAGGGAATTTTACCTTTCTCATATTAAGAGAAAGAATTGTGATGGCGATAGAATTCTACATCATACATTAGAATTTGGGGGATCTTAAAACTTTGATAAAACGTGAAAAAAGGCATTTCTCGAAAACGTTTCCGACGAGTTTGATTAAAAAATTGTATAATATACTCCATTTATTTATGAATCTAAAGATATAGGCCATTTTCCCGGTAAAAATCGAGTTCCTGAGAAAATAGGTTAAATAAAAAAAATGTATCTTTTTAGACACCAGGAAATATTTTTGATGTCATATTTGCCAATCTGTCAACATATACAGGGTGACTGGCGTTATATGTGAAAAAATGTTGTTCTACGCCTTAGGGGCTACAAAAAACACTATATAAACCATGGGTCAAATCTTAACCGTTTTCCCGAAAAATTATTATTTAATTTTTTTTTTTTTCCTAAAGCTNACTAAAATAAATGTATCTAAATAACCATAAAATCTCATAATTAACCATAATCTCATAATGTTATCTAAAAACCATAAAATCTCCGTCAAAACTACTCATGAATTATATGATGTAGCTTATTTATGACAAATTTTATGAATTTTGTATAAATCTTAATGTAAAAATAATTAATTCATTGTCCATAAAAACTGTGGTTTAACTATACATTTATCCCAAAATCTACTTGATCGAGTATTTTAACCACAAAACTGTTGTTTGAGTATTAGATTTACCACAAAATCTACTGGTTCGAGTATATTAACCACAAAACTGTGGTCTTGAGTATATTAACCAAAAATAACTTTGGTTTGTTTTATTTGCCATGATTGAGATCGACAAAAATCTTGTTTTAAACTAACATATATATTACACAAAGCATAAATTATTTCTGTTATTATTCCTACTGGCTATGCAAATGAGTGTAATTTGTCCAATGAAAAATAAAAATTCGATATAATTAAAATTTATTTATCGTAAGATAATGATTTTCATCCCGTACATAACATGTTATTTCATAGCAAAATTCAACAATTCGTTAACAAGCTCATGTGAGACACAACAAAATCTTATCTGCGTTTAAACTTAGAAAGAACATTTACGTTAATGTAATTTTTTTATTTCACATTCTAATGTAAAACCACCACTTGGAGAATCAGGAATACGCAAAGAATTAAAAGGTCAGTTATAGATTAAACGTCAGTTATAGATTAAAAGTCAGTTATAGATTAAACGTCAGTTATAGATTAAACGTCAGTTATAGATTAAACGTCAGTTATAGATTAAAATGTAAATTGCACTATTGCCTTCCAGAACGAGGTAGGTCAAACAATTTACATTATACCAATTTCTTTCAATCTCTTTTTAATGGTTCCATCGTAAGTAAAATTATATATGTACACTGGGACAAAGGAATATCTCACTTCTGTAATTGACAATATCAAGAAAAAAAAAAAAACTTCTTTTGAGTGACAATATTNTATAGATTAAACGTCAGTTATAGATTAAACGTCAGTTATAGATTAAACGTCAGTTATAGATTAAAGGTAGATCCGATGATGACCTCTAGACTCTAGAGAGTTAAAAGCAAGAATCAATTTTATAAAAATGATTGGCTAGTCATAAACAGAGAAGTAGCTTGTTTGACAAACGTTAGGGAATTGTTCTGTTGAGATATTTTCGTTTAAATTTTAGGCAGTTTAGCATTACATTAATACATTGTAGCTTTACCGAAACCATTGAAATAATATGTAATATTTTATTAACATAATTCTCATTGCTTTTCGTATAAAGGATAAATTCGCTTTGAGATTAATATTACACAGTACTGCTACGAAATGAATAGACAATTTATTAAAAGCTTTGATTAGTTTTACTTTTGACAATCAAAAGCGTTTTAAACGAACAAAAGAGATATATTAAGTGCAAACCTTTATGAATTGCGGGAAAATAGCTTTGACTTGTTTTAATATTGAAGTAATTCGGATTCGACTTTTGTTTGATTTAAATTTCATTGGATTGGTTACAACGCATTTTCTTTCTTTAATATAACCCAAATTGTAATTTTATGTCCAGGATAGTCAAATTAAATTTGAAATTGCAATAATATAGAGTGGTTTTCGAACGCCTAAGTTGTTATATTATGAAGAAAGGAGGATTTTGGTATTATGATGACGATGCTATTATGGAGAATGGAAGAAGTTGCTATTATGATGAAGTTGCTCTTATGATTTAAGTTGCTATTATGAAGAATGGAGGAGGATGCTATTACAATGAAGTTGCTATTATGAAGAATGGAGGAAGTTACTATTATAACTTAAGTTGCTATTATAAAGAATGGAGAAGGTTGCTATTACAATGAAGTTGCTATTATGAAGAATGGAGGAAGTTACTATTATAACTTAAGTTGCTATTATAAAGAATGGAGAAGGTTGCTATTACAATGAAGTTGCTATTATGAAGAATGGAGGAAGTTACTATTATAACTTAAGTTGCTATTATAAAGAATGGAGAAGGTTGCTATTACAATGAAGTTGCTATTATGAAGAATGGAGGAAGTTACTATTATAACTTAAGTTGCTATTATAAAGAATGGAGAAGGTTGCTATTACAATGAAGTTGCTATTATGAAGAATGGAGGAAGTTACTATTATAACTTAAGTTGCTATTATAAAGAATGGAGAAGGTTGCTATTACAATGAAGTTGCTATTATGAAGAATGGAGGAAGTTACTATTATAACTTAAGTTGCTATTATAAAGAATGGAGAAGGTTGCTATTACAATGAAGTTGCTATTATGAAGAATGGAGGAAGTTACTATTATAACTTAAGTTGCTATTATAAAGAATGGAGAAGGTTGCTATTACAATGAAGTTGCTATTATGAAGAATGCAGGAAGTTACTAGTATAACTTAAGTTGCTATTATAAAGAATGGAGAAGGTTGCTATTACAATGAAGTTGCTATTATGAAGAATGCAGGAAGTTACTATTATAACTTAAGTTGCAATTATAAAGAATGGAGAAGGTTGCTATTAAAATGAAGTTGCTATTATGAAGAATGCAGGAAGTTACTAGTAAAAAGAGAGTCTCTCCACTAAATTAAATTTGAAAATTTCATTATTAAGTTGTTGGTAGTATTCATACTACAGAAAAATTTAATTTTCATTTAAATTAAATTATTTATTTTNGACAGACATAGACAAATAGACAGAGAAAAAATAGACTCCAGCGCCGGGACTTGACCCACGGGCCTCTATATTTCCAGTATAGCGCTCTACTAACTGAGCTACACTGAAAAATAATTTCCTCTGTCAGTAACGTGGTTCAAGTCCCGGCGCTGGAGTCTATTTTTATCTGTCTGTCTCCCATTGTTAATAATAATTATAGTTTCATTTAAATTGAAGTAACTTGATTGTACGAAGGCGTCTTTTAACCACTATGAACTCACGCGTTCTTATCTAGCAATAAAGTGATCTACGTTTTCCTCGGTTTGACCTCTTCAATTTATAGGATTTACAATGAATGAGAGGTTTGAGTCCGGAGGAGAAAAGGGAGATCTTGAGAGTGACATAGTACTAACCGTGTAGACAGAGTGAGGGTGACATTATATTCGTCGGAGAAGAGAAAAGCCTGTAAGGCGGGAGAGTAGGTATATTGAAATGTCAGCGAGAAAAGGAAAGGAGATAGTATTTGCGTCCATCCCCACTACACCTCATCCACTATCCTACTTCCTTCACATATTCCATAACTATACTCATCCCTTCTCATACCATTTCGGCCGCTACCACGTCTTTTCGGGGGTTGGNTAGTATACTCAGCTATATTTCAACAAAAACATCAATAAACCTGTTCCTTTTTTCACTTTCAGCGAAGTTTACTAAAAATTTTCCCTTATGAATAGGTAATGATATTAATATTAATCGAAAATTTAGGAAATAAGCAGGTTTTTCCTGAAGTCCGAACAGTTTAAGCTCGGGTCTATTTTAAGTTATGGAACCACAAAGAAAAAATATTTTTTTATTTATTTTTTTTTAAAATAACGTTTGAATACATTTTTTGTCATGTAATTTGAGGGAATGAAAATTAAAATTACACTTCTCTTATAGGAAATTTGCCAGCTTTACAACGAAACAAAAAATTCTGTTCTACCTTTAATACTTTTGGAGCAATTAGTGTTTTTATGAGCAAAGGCATGTGATCTTAAAAAAATAATAAAATTTAATTTTTCGGGAAAACGGTTAAGATTTGACCCATGGTTTATATAGTGTTTTTTATAGCCACTGAGGTGTAGAACAACCCACTTCATTTTTTTCGCATATAACCCCAGTCACCCTCTATATGAACACCCAAATTTGATTCAAAAATTTAAATTAAGTGATACAAGTTACGAGGTTATAAACCTTGTTTTAAATTTAATACACATTTGTTTAAATCGTACTTTTTAATTTATAAAAGAGGCTTAACTTTTGTACTGCGAAACTTGAAACGAGTTGAAAAATAAAGTTTGATGACATTTTTTTGCTCCACCGAAAAAAAAAATCCTATTAGTATCCATCGTGTAAAACAATAAACTTTTTTTTAATTACATTTCCTCCTATTTTTTTTCATAAAGTTGGATATGATTTATAGGAAGGGGAGTTGGGAAAAACAAAATTCAATAATGTATAGAAATTGGATGAATGAAAAATGTATTTATTAAATTTCATAATTAGAAATATCTTTTGTATGCCTACACATGAGGAACTGAATAAAGGGACTGTATTAATTAATGAATAATAGGTATAAAGTTAATTATTACCGAGTTTTGTTTTGGCTTTTTGGCGAGCATAACGAAGACAACAAAAGAATTGCGATCATACTTAACAATTCATTTTAAAAAAAATGATTTTCAGGCACAAAAGAATATTTTTGATCTCGTCCGTGATAATTTATTTATGTGTACGCCCATATATATTGAAAACTGATTGTCCCAATTTTTGTAAAATTTGGATTTTAAGTCATAGTTAGTCCACAAATGATCTTTTTTAGCATTATGTTCACAACTTAATTTTTATACTTTGTTATCTGTCTCATTATAATTTTTTTTGTATTTTTGTGTACGCTTAGAAGTTAATGCCACATTTTAGCACGTTAATTGGCAGACGTTTGTACTTAGTTGGTACTTCTTTAGATTGTTACTCCCCTATGCTTTTTAGAATATGACTTTGACTAAATAACTATTAGGACAAAGGAATGTTTTGCACATCACACTTCTTTTTATAAGGGGAGTAACAGTCTAAAGAAGATTATTCCGTACAACTTCTTTAGATTGTTACTCCCTTCTGTCTGTTTTATAAGGGGAGTAACAGTCTAAATAAGAGCATTCCTTACACCTTCTTTAAATTGTTACTCCCCGCTGATTTTTTTTGTAAAGGGAGTAACAATCTAAAGAAGTGCCACTTAGTTTACATTATTATTAAAATGCTGTCTAATTATTCCCTATTAGATATGGTTCTTCATTTAACGTAATCTATTATTTTAAATTCTTTTGTCTTTTAGAATGGTTTTTTTTTTTTTTTTTNCTCAAGTCCGAGGGGTGTAAGAAAGAAATACATGTCCGTTCCTTGTTCCCAAGGTCTCCATTTACACTTTAACAAACTCCAGTACTGCCACAACTTGCCAACTTGAAGCACCCTTAAAGGGACACAGGGGTGCCAACCTAGCATTGGTTCCATGCCAGCTTCCAACGACTTAAACTAGTGATTTTTTTTTTTACCCTTCTCTTCTCTTCTGTAACCGTCCACTTTTCTTTATTCCTGCATCTGACGATCTTCTTTTAAAAATGTCGATAACACTGTATAAATTCTCACCTCTAACATTTTTCCCTTCCTTAACTTCCCTAGTTTATTGGAAAATAATATTGTAATAAAGGATATTAGGTTAGGGTGGAAATGTGCTTATAAGGATAATGTGTATAATGCAGTTTAATATTACCTCATCGCTACAAGTGGTAAATAAACAAACTGCTCAATTAATAACTTGATATTTTTATGAATGACCTCTCAATATTGGAAATATATTATAATGGTACTAGCTAGTGATCGTAGATTGTTATTTTCGTTCGATATGGTATAAGTCCAGAATAATAATTTCGGTCATTTCAGAAACAACGCATGTGACATTTTTAACATTAAGAGACAAACAAAGAAACCTTTTTCACAACAAACTTTTGATAACTACAGTATATTAGATTAGAGTTGGCACAATCAAAAGACGGGAAAATTTTTAGGGAAACGATTTTGTTGGTCCTCCATGTTGAATGCAACTTCCACAAAAAAAAAATAAATAAAAATGACATGGCAACACCGATTTTCCCTTTTTATAACCCCAAAACTACCTCCAAATTTGTTGTTTCCCGCCTTCGATTGTGCCAACTCTAATCTTATAGACTGTAAATTAGTCTATAAAATATATGAAGAGAGTTTTTTTTTAAGTAGACTGTATGGAACATGTGTTATTTCTGCATCAATCAATGCGTCTTGGCCTCTTATTAAGGAATCTTTGTATAACTCCATTAGAGCCAAAAATGACTCATGTGCTGTTTCTGAAATAACCGATTTAATTATGAAGTTATGAAGGCTAATTTATTCTTTCAGCTCTTTATTATTACTTCCCAGCTTACCGATGTTAACGGAAGCTATCTGATCGTTCTGAAGAACGGAACTTTTTTAGGTTTCCGATTACAACAATTCCAAGACAGAAATCCGTTTCAGACATCAGGGAACTTTATTTTTGGTTCCGTGTCTGTCTGCCAGTCTGTCGGTCCGTCTAACGTGTCTAACAACATGCCCGATTTTAATGAAATTTTGATTGGTAGGTCACAATTAGCTCATTGTTGGGCCCATATAAGTTTCAATCTTCTGCGACAATTCGTTTCTCTTCAAAATGCGTACAAACATGCATTTATTTACATCTACATATCTTCAAAAGTACTTATCTGATCTTTGAGAAAGTGGAATGGTTTGTCGAATAGTAGCCCACTTATAGCCGCACATTAGTGTAAACACGCCTACACTCTTTAAATTTGGCTAAATTGATATGTTAACTCATTTATAAAAGCAAAATAATCGACAGTTTTTAGGTTTCTGTACAAATTAAAAAAGAAACCCTATATAACGGCTCTGTCTGTCTGTGTGTCTGTTGGATTGTTTCAATTCATAAACTACTATAGCTAGAAACATGAAATTTGGCACACAGGTACATCTCGACATTTTAGACAACTGGACAAAGTTTGGAGTTGTTACACTAAATATTTTCAAGATGGTGGCCCGGCCAATATGGCGGGTGACTAAAAAAAGTTTTTAGTTACCATGGCATTCTATACATCAATTTGAAGGTCTTAAAGTGTAGAAAAAGAATATTCAACTATTTCACTTAATATTTAAACTTAATCGTACAGAATCCGGCGATTACACTGTTCTGCAAAAAAAGCCTCAAAATAGAAATGTCCTTTTCTGAAGTATTTTGGTGTGCTGAGTCCGAATCTGAAGTCAAAATTTCTCCTATACGTACAGTTTTCCCGGAAAATGCGCCCGAAGTTCGAAAAAATTGTATTTTGGGGGGTTTTTGGCCCAATTTTTCGACAAAAAAATCTTCGTAAAAAAAAATATATATTGGGCGTTTGAATATCTTTAAACCATCAAGAAAACGAATCAAAAGTAAAAAAAAAATATGTTGATCTTACTTTTTTTAGAAAAATTAAAAATAAGAAAAAAATAAATCGATTTTTCCTCATATTGATTCTTTGTATTTCTATTACTTTTTCAGTCGTATAACAAATGTTTTGAGACTTTTTTCTGACTGTTGTCTAGAGAATTACAATATATATGTGACCGAAGGAGGGGAGANCCCCCATTTTCTTGACCTTCCCTCCCCCTTTCTGCCACATATATTGTAATTCTCTAGACTAATGTCAGAAAAAAGACTCAAAACATTTGTTATACCACTGAAAAAGTAATAGAAATACACAGACTCAATATGAGGAAAAATCAATTTATTTTTTCTTATTTTTCATTTTTCTTAAAAAAAGTCAAGTCAACAGATTTTTTTTTGACTTTTGATTCGTGTTCTTGGTGGTTTAAAGATGTTCAAACGCCAATATATTTTTTTTTTACGAAATTTTTTTTGGGGCGAAAAATTGGGTCAAAAACACAATTTTTCCGAACTTCAGGCGCATTTTCCGGGAAAACTGTACGTATAGGAGAAATTTTGACTTCAGCAACCTCGAAAACATAAAGTTCAGATAAAATTTTCTTAGGGGCAGAAAGTTAGTTAAATTTTGCAGAACAGTGTTATCGTCTCACGTACTTACGTGAAGCGTGCCTTACTTGTTTATATTGGGACGAGCTCTGCAATTTTTAAAATCCTACATCTCCTTAGTGACTTTGTTCCATATTTAATTTATGTTTCATTGAAATACAGAAAATAATAGCTTTACGTACTTGTTTCATTTACAATTATATCAGATGAATACTGTAACATAATAAAAAAGTGGAGTGCAGGTAAAGAGTGTAATTTTCTGAAGCAACTGAGTTAGTAGAGATCGATGCGAGAGTATAAGTCTGCAGTAGTTTCCGTTCCTTTCCTTCCTCTTTGTACCCGAACAGACAACTAAAAGCGAGCTTATTCTCCCCTTTAGCCTGCGAGAAGGCCTTTGCTAATTTGATTTACCTGTTAAATTTTTCCTCGACGCCCATGTTAACTCTTACGCCCGAATCCATTTACAATGAAACTCCAATGTTAACTTGATAGTCCTTCTATTTCATTAGCAGACTTGGCTCTTAAACGTAGACCTCTCTTAGTTTAGTCCGTTCTGTTTTTACCTTTCATCACCAGTCCCTTCCTGAAACTTTTATAACTTCAAGGCAATGCGGAATTAGAGGAAAGGACATTTCTTTGTTCTTGCAGTTAAATCTTTTCGCTTTTAAAATGATTTACTGCATTTTTTAATGGTTAAAGGAAATTTCTTTTTCTTTTTTTCTACAAAAGATTTCTGGTTTACACCTATTATTAACTTATTCCAGTTAAAACATTTTTTTCTCCCTTTAATGATAGATTTAAATGGTAATATATTTAAATTATTTCGTCTGCTAATCTCAAAAGGTTTAGAATGATGAAGAACTGCCCTGTGAAAAAATAAAGGTCCTAAACATAAGAGGCAGCTGGCCAAAAAATGAGTAATGAAAAAAACTGAACTGCAATTTATCAGTTATCAATGATAACTCTAACATTTGAGACTGAAAATGGTGCTTCCAAATTACAAAATACTAATTGTTTTCAATAATTTATGTCATTTAATAGATTATCAATTGGTTATTATTATCAAAAGTGACAATTTATCAGGTAACAAGTACGCAAATGATTGAAATCAGTCTGTATTTTGCAGCTTAAAAGCGCCAACTGCTATCTCCAAAGTTTAAGCCACATTATAAAAAACAATTTTTAATTCGCTCTATCTAAGCTATTTTCTTGTGCTAACATTATTGTTTCCGAGCTTACCGAAGTTAACGGAAACTTTGTGATCGTTCTGACGAACGAAAAATTTTGGTACCGTGTCTGTCTGTCGGTCTATCGCTTAATTTTTAATTAATTAAATATAAAATTAAATAGTATCCCGTTTGACCAGTCTTTAACTTTTGCTAAATTGATATGAAGCAAAAGTTAGAGAGCGCAGACGGTTGAAGAACCAACATATCTTAATAACTACAAGTCCGATTTTAATAAAATTTGTATGGTAGGTCATAATTAGCCCATTGTTGGTTCCATATAAGTTTCAACCTTCTGCGCCTATTTGTTTCTCTCTCTTAAGCGTACAAACATACATTTATGTACACCTATATCTTTAAAAGTACTAATCAGATTTGTATGAAACTTTTATAGTTCATCGAAAGTAACCCGCAGTTTGCTCCAGAATAATTTAACCTTCTGCGCCCATTTGTTTATTTAACATGCACACAAACATACATTAATTTACCTATACCTATATCTTCAAAAGTACTCATCTGATTTTTTTTAAATTTGGATGGTATGTGGAAATAGACAATAGCACCCGATTAATCTCAACCGTCTGCGCTATTTAAATTTTGCTTCATATCAATTAAGCAAAAGTTAATGAGAGGTCAAACGAGACACTAATTAATTATATATTTAATTAATTAGTATCTACTTATATTATTATTATTATTTATTTTTGTAATCCTCACGCTACAAAAGGGGTAGTCACTGGAATACTTCCTTTTAAATGTTGAATAAGCTATATATACATAAAAAAATAAAGTAGAAAATATCATAATTTACCTAATTCATTAACTCTTTTTCTTTAACGATAACATAACTGTACATTTACTAAACTATTACCAAAAATATTTAAAACTCAGCTTAGCATATTTTTTTAAAAAAAATGATAACAACGGTGGCTTTAAATATTCTAAAAATTATGAGATGAAATTCTGCGGTTTTTGCCTGAACCGGAGTTTTAAGAGCAAAAATAGCCCTGCATATTATTACAATCTTTCTTGTTTTTCTTCAACCACTAATTACGGTAGCGTTGGCTTTAAAATATCCATGAATTTTAACATGGTGGCGAGTTTTACTTTGAAATACCCCCCTCCCCCC
>KZ651372.1:362617-386940 GCA_001010745.2 Gerris buenoi
GAAACGGATTTCTGTCTTGGAATTTTTTAAAATCGGAGACATAAAAGTTAATCTTTCTCAAAATTCAACACAATGCTTCCGTTACCCTCGGTAACCTCGGAAGCCATAAGCCATAATAACTCGATGGATTAAGAAAACCATAATGTTAAAATTTAATGAAGTATATTAACGAATGAATTTGAAATGAGATATTAAATTATACGAGAGTTAATTTCCTCAGCATATTATAAAATACTAGCCGTTAGGCCCGCGGTAACGGGCAGAATAATAAATATGGTTGAGAAAAAGAGCTGAGAGATAATTAGTTATAATTAAAATAGATATTTAAAGAGATATTTACTGTTTAAATAGTAAGTTTTATGCAGTTATAGGTAATTAAAATTAGAACATTTAAATAGGAAGTTTTGTGCTACTACATAGGTATGGCGCAAATGGTTTAGTATCTGGCTTACTCCCAGTAGCCCCGGGTTCGATCCCAGCTTATGGCACATCAATTTTTAACGTTATAAATCATTTAGAGGTGAGTCGTTGTCGTTGTCGTTGTTGGGACACCTTTACTCGATTATATAAAAGATTACATTACTGTTATTCTTGCTTTGGAACTAGATTAAGATTCTGGTTTTATTTTCCCGAAGTATGCCTTTATAGATGGGGAGTTTTAAGTGAAGCTGATGGAGCGATCACGCAACCCCCTTGCCAGTCAATATACATATAGTTCTATTAGTCCTTCGACAGACCTTAACCTTCCAAAGGCTTTTGCACCATGGATTATTTATTTATATTGTTATATTCATTAATACATTTCGCCGATTTTAAATACATGAATACATTTCGCTGATTTTTGACATCATTATTGCAACTTGAATTTGCTTTATTGCAAATATGATGAATTAAAAATCAATGAGTCAATTTGATCGTCTATTTCCTCTATTTCAAAGTCGATTTAACTGTATTCTTCCATCCTTTCAAAATATTATTTTATTGGCTCAATTTCATTTGTTTGTCAAATACAGAAATATAAAAGAAAACAACCATCTATATAGAGCATAGATATGAATAAATAGAAAGTAATAAATAATGCATTTGGAAGGTAAAAACCTATCCATCATGCAGTATTATTTTTATCTCATTCCACACAGAATAATATAGACTCTTTTATTTTCAATATACGAAAGGGAACCCCACCCTCCCCCTCCCCCTACCCCCACTCAACCCAAACTTCTTATCAAGCATTTCACAGAAGACTTACTGAAACCAATACAGCCAAATACTTTGTGTGGGAAAAATAGGGCATATTATACCTGGGAGGGAAAAATCATCTATCAACGACTTTTCCTTCATTCTAATACTCTTTTGTATAAATTATAAAATCAAAAACAAACTCACAAAAATATTATGCCTGANACATTACTGTTATTCTTGCTTTGGAACTAGATTAAGATTCTGGTTTTATTTTCCCGAAGTATGCCTTTATAGATGGGGAGTTTTAAGTGAAGCTGATGGAGCGATCACGCAACCCCCTTGCCAGTCAATATACATATAGTTCTATTAGTCCTTCGACAGACCTTAACCTTCCAAAGGCTTTTACACCATGGATTATTTATTTATATTGTTATATTCATTAATACATTTCGCTGATTTTTGACATCATTATTGCAACTTGAATTTGCTTTATTGCAAATATGATGAATTAAAAATCAATGAGTCAATTTGATCGTCTATTTCCTCTATTTTAAACTCGATTTAACTGTATTCTTCCATCCTTTCAAAATATTATTTTATTGGCTCAATTTCATTTGTTTGTCAAATACAGAAATATAAAAGAAAACAACCATCTATATAGAGCATAGATATGAATAAATAGAAAGTAATAAATAATGCATTTGGAAGGTAAAAACCTATCCATCATGCAGTATTATTTTTATCTCATTCCACACAGAATAATATAGACTCTTTTATTTTCAATATACGAAAGGGAACCCCACCCTCCCCCTCCCCCTACCCCCACTCAACCCAAACTTCTTATCAAGCATTTCACAGAAGACTTACTGAAACCAATACAGCCAAATACTTTGTGTGGGAAAAATAGGGCATATTATACCTGGGAGGGAAAAATCATCTATCAACGACTTTTACTTCATTCTAATACTGTTTTGTATAAATTATAAAATCAAAAACAAACTCACAAAAATATTATGCCTGAGGACAAATAAATGTATAAATATAATTGTTAATTATATAAATTAATGATACGATGGATTTTTTATTACAATCAATTACGTTTGAAAAGAAGTTTCTTCAGAATAGTGGTAAAGAAAACATTCACGAATGAACATTAACAACACGAATGAAAATTTACAACAAAAATAAACGTTAAAAAACGAATAAACATTAACAACACGAATGAACATTAAGAACAGTAATGAACATTTAACAACATGAATGAACATTTAACAACTCGGATGGATATTAACAACACGGATGAACATTAAGAACAGTATAATGAACATTTAACAACATGAATGAACATTTAACAACTCGGATGAATATTAACAACACGAATGAACATTAAGAACAGCAATGAAAATTAACAATACGAAAGAGCATTAAACAACACGAATGAACATTAAAAACACGAATGAAGTGTTCTATTTGTGTATTTTAGAGCACTTCAAAAATAAGCGATATCATACAAAATTATTAATCTTATTTATAAATAAACAATTTATAAAACTTCAAGAAGAAATGTTTTGTATGTTTTTTTTTATTGTAAAATAAAATGGATTTTCGACATTATAATAATTAGTTGGTAGTAAATAGTATTATAGTACTTATTGGTTTCCGTAAGCTGATAATAGCTCGTCATAAAATATATTGTATTAGTTTATGCAAATGGTATAAGGTAGAATTTAGAGGGTTTAGTCGATTATATAAGGTTGAATGGTCTCTGGAGAATAGAGATATAAGGTTGGTGAGATCAAGGAAATTATAGGATGTGGGCTTATGATAATCAGGAAATGTGCGTAGTAGCACACTACTATTAAACTTAAATTTCTATTTTGATCTATTAAACTTAAATTTCTATTTTGATCTATTAAACTTAAATCGATCGATTAAACTTAAATTTTAATTTTGGATCTATTATAATTGACCTTATTGTTGCTGTCGGCGGAACTGATTCATTTTTCTTTCTTATGTTTATTCTCTATACTCTATATTATGCACTTTTTCTTGTAAATATCTGAAGAAAGTACCAACTTTGTTAACATATAGAAGGTAGTAATAATTTAATAATTCTGAACAATGTCTTCAACATGTCTTCATATTTTATTAACAATTAACATTTCTAGGGCTGATCTAAAGCAGCCTTCTTCAGATAATCTACTAACAAAGTAGCAAATAAACTTATAAGGGTACANTTAACATATAGAAGGTAGTAATAATTTAATAATTCTGAACAATGTCTTCAACATGTCTTCATATTTTATTAACAATTAACATTTCTAGGGCTGATCTAAAGCAGCCTTCTTCAGATAATATACTAACAAAGTAGCAAATAAACTTATAAGGGTACAAAACCTTTACGTTTATATGTCTGTTGCTTTGTTTGCAAATTATCTGAAGAAGGCTGCATTAGATAGGACCCTATTCGGTCAGTTGTTATGAATACAATAATTCTGTGAATACGTTTATTAACCTAACTTTGACCCGAAATACATTTTAAAAGAAAGGAAAACAGATTAGAGTGTGTGTCCCTTGGAAGAACCTTCCCTTACCTTTATTCGTGACCACGTACATGAATTATGAAATTATTTATGTATTTATGAAGGTTTTGCTCTTTTAAAAAGTTGCTACATTTCAAAGGCTTTTTTAAGGTTCATGTGGCAGATGAAAGTCCCATCCTTTCTTTTTTTAAGGTTCAGGTGGACAATGAAAGTTACCCCTCATCCTTTCTTTTTAAGGTTTAAGTGAACGATGAAANTTGATAAGTTTAAAAAACAAGGGGTTGAGCTGTATTGCAACTCATGATGTATCGTAAACATCAATCTTAGATTTTACGATAAGCTGTTGTGTTTTCAGATTTGATCTTATTTAGTATTTCAACATTAGTATAATGAATGAATATAGGTCCTTATGTTAATATAACCATATAATTTAATACAAGCACTAATATTTTCTAATAGATATTCTGCGGTTATGAAGATAGCTCGTAAAATCTTGTTTTCCAGTTGATGAAGATTGAAAATCCTTAAATGGAAACAATAAATTTTCACCGTTTTACAGCGTTATAAAGTTTTAGTACTGTAAATATGGAGTCTTGACTCTTCTCAAAATTTTACCGCATCTTGGCGTCTATTTACGTATGGACCATTGACAGTTAACTCCACTCCATAAGACTGCCCTTATAACCCTCTTGTTAACATCTTTTCGTATTTAGCCTTAAACTTGTTTGTTATTCATGGTGTTTACGAGCGATTTTAAGCCGTAATATCACTAAATGAATGGCTCAATAAAAACACTGATCTCGATACGTTTATAGTTTAACTCCGCATTAACAAAATAATAGACATTATCGTTTGTCTAATGATCTGCCACAAAGCATATTAAATTCTACTTTATGATCATGAATCTGATAAATTTTATATTTCTATTTATATGTTTCATAAGATTTATACGGTATAATTATATGAATAATTACGTACAATTTCATAGAGTTAAGGTAAAGGCTTTTTTTTATAAAAAAAAAGAATATTTTATTATTACTTTGATGAAATAATTTTTATGGAGATTTATTATTATTTGCGACTCGTTTACATTAAAGCATTGCCACTGTTCCTTTGCTGCATTTACTCCACAAAAAAATATTTCTGTGGCAGATGCAGTGCATCAAAGGCAGTGAGTGTTTACATCATTGCTTCACTTACTTCCCATGCTACTTTGGGAAATGAAAGACATCAACGAATGTGCAGCTTCAGTGACGTGTTGCATTTTTGCAACACGTATTTTTTTCTTTGTGTTAAACAGTTTCTATCGATACTTCATTTGTTGATTTTGTTGAAATTATTTAGCTTTAAAGTATCAAATGTTCAATATTTTAAAAATGGCGACAGATATCAAAACTATCAATTTTTTATTTTAATAGTGTTATAGTGATGTATAATTCTCTTGATGAGTAGATTCGAATTTGGGTGTGATAAAAAAATCAAATTAACATTTTTGGCCTGATCTTTTGTCACTTTTGTAAATCGGTCGTATTTTTAATTACAACCATTTTAAGTATGCATCAGGTATTTTTAAATACAATTTAATTTTTCTACTTCTGCGATTACATAATTAAAAACATTTAGAGAAAAAATAAATTTGAATTCGTGATAATACAATTTGGTTTGCTATCTAGATAAAATTATATATAACCCTATGTCATAAACTTAATTGACTAAAAATGAACAAATCTTCAGTTCATTAAAGATTTTCAATAAACAGAATAATATTTAATTTAATCGCTGGTAACTCGATTCAGAGTAATTTACATTCGAATTGTGTTCGCTATTTTGTTAAAAGGAAAACGTTTGCAAAATTATTTATTTGTTTTCCCCAACAAAACTAAATTAGTCTCGAACCGAGGACCCTTAACTCCAAATTTAATTGTTTACATAATTGTTCCTATATATATATTTTTTATTAGTAGTAGAAGATGGTCAAAAGTATTTGGTCGAAATAAAATAATAAAATTGTTATTGTTGATTTTACGGTTATAAAACTGATTGATAAGTTTAAAAAACAAGGGGTTGAGCTGTATTGCAACTCATGATGTATCGTAAACATCAATCTTAGATTTTACGATAAGCTGTTGTGTTTTCAGATTTGATCTTATTTAGTATTTCAACATTAGTATAATGAATGAATATAGGTCCTTATGTTAATATAACCATATAATTTAATACAAGCACTAATATTTTCTAATAGATATTCTGCGGTTATGAAGATAGCTCGTAAAATCTTGTTTTCCAGTTGATGAAGATTGAAAATCCTTAAATGGAAACAATAAATTTTCACCGTTTTACAGCGTTATAAAGTTTTACTGCTGTAAATATGGAGTCTTGACTCTTCTCAAAATTTTACCGCATCTTGGCGTCTATTTACGTATGGACCATTGACAGTTAACTCCACTCCATAAGACTGCCCTTATAACCCTCTTGTTAACATCTTTTCGTATTTAGCCTTAAACTTGTTTGTTATTCATGGTGTTTACGAGCGATTTTAAGCCGTAATATCACTAAATGAATGGCTCAATAAAAACACTGATCTCGATACGTTTATAGTTTAACTCCGCATTAACAAAATAATAGACATTATCGTTTGTCTAATGATCTGCCACAAAGCGTATTAAATTCTACTTTATGATCATGAATCTGATAAATTTTATATTTCTATTTATATGTTTCATAAGATTTATACGGTATAATTATATGAATAATTACGTACAATTTCATAGAGTTAAGGTAAAGGCTTTTTTTTATAAAAAAAAAGAATATTTTATTATTACTTTGATGAAATAATTTTTATGGAGATTTATTATTATTTGCGACTCGTTTACATTAAAGCATTGCCACTGTTCCTTTGCTGCATTTACTCCACAAAAAAATATTTCTGTGGCAGATGCAGTGCATCAAAGGCAGTGAGTGTTTACATCATTGCTTCACTTACTTCCCATGCTACTTTGGGAAATGAAAGACATCAACGAATGTGCAGCTTCAGTGACGTGTTGCATTTTTGCAACACGTATTTTTTTCTTTGTGTTAAACAGTTTCTATCGATACTTCATTTGTTGATTTTGTTGAAATTATTTAGCTTTAAAGTATCAAATGTTCAATATTTTAAAAATGGCGACAGATATCAAAACTATCAATTTTTTATTTTAATAGTGTTATAGTGATGTATAATTCTCTTGATGAGTAGATTCGAATTTGGGTGTGATAAAAAAATCAAATTAACATTTTTGGCCTGATCTTTTGTCACTTTTGTAAATCGGTCGTATTTTTAATTACAACCATTTTAAGTATGCATCAGGTATTTTTAAATACAATTTAATTTTTCTAAAAACATTTAGAGAAAAAATAAATTTGAATTCGTGATAATACAATTTGGTTTGCTATCTAGATAAAATTATATATAACCCTATGTCATAAACTTAATTGACTAAAAATGAACAAATCTTCAGTTCATTAAAGATTTTCAATAAACAGAATAATATTTAATTTAATCGCTAGTAACTCGATTCAGAGTAATTTACATTCGAATTGTGTTCGCTATTTTGTTAAAAGGAAAACGTTTGCAAAATTATTTATTTGTTTTCCCCAACAAAACTAAATTAGTCTCGAACCGAGGACCCTTAACTCCAAATTTAATTGTTTACATAATTGTTCCTACATGGTACAATTCCTGAGGGTTTTCCCGTCGGGTTAACCGCTTTACATACTGGCTCTATCCGCAGACATTAATTGTTTTGAGTTAGACTACTTTATACCTCCGTATAATTGAATAGAAAATCATGACACATTTTATAACAGTATAATATTTCAGATTTGTTAAGTTTCAATCAAGTTCATTAAATTGGAAAATTTCATTATAACAACAAGAGTGATCAATTGTTAATATAATGATGAAATCAAAAATTGAAGTCTTGCATAGGATTTGTACATAGGATATAGATGTGCCAATTTGTCGCAATAAAAATTGTAAATTGAAAAATTGTAAATTATCATTACACTGACGATGACTATTAGTAGTAGAAGATGGTCAAAAGTATTTGGTCGAAATAAAATAATAAAATTGTTATTGTTGATTTTACGGTTATAAAACTGATTGATAAGTTTAAAAAACAAGGGGTTGAGCTGTATTGCAACTCATGATGTATCGTAAACATCAATCTTAGATTTTACGATAAGCTGTTGTGTTTTCAGATTTGATCTTATTTAGTATTTCAACATTAGTATAATGAATGAATATAGGTCCTTATGTTAATATAACCATATAATTTAATACAAGCACTAATATTTTCTAATAGATATTCTGCGGTTATGAAGATAGCTCGTAAAATCTTGTTTTCCAGTTGATGAAGATTGAAAATCCTTAAATGGAAACAATAAATTTTCACCGTTTTACAGCGTTATAAAGTTTTAGTACTGTAAATATGGAGTCTTGACTCTTCTCAAAATTTTACCGCATCTTGGCGTCTATTTACGTATGGACCATTGACAGTTAACTCCACTCCATAAGACTGCCCTTATAACCCTCTTGTTAACATCTTTTCGTATTTAGCCTNGGATTATCTCTCTCGGCAAGCCTCGAGAGCTAATACTTCAGTTATCTTGCTAACTTATTCTTGCTAACTCATTTATCTCCCTCGGCCTTACGGCCTCGGGAGCTAATGAAGTTTTCTCCTTCGGCGTTGTCTCAGGAGAAAACTTAACCTCGAGCCGGAAAACATACTTCTCTCCCTTGTTGCGTAAATAACTATTATTTTCTTTACTTAACTACCTTCACTATGAGTAAATACCATAAAATCTCAATCAATTCTACTAACTGCAATAAAAATGTTTCTTTCTTTAAATATCCGTGTTTTTGAAAGTACAATAGTGTCCTTTTCGTTCCGAAGGTCATTCATTTATTACCCATTGATATCATTTACTGTCGACGATAGTTTTCTCGTACGTGATTTCCCCTAAATCTTCGCGTGTGGTGTACGTGGTAACGAAACCTTCTTCATTTACTCTCTTCCACGTATATGCATCCACTTTTTTTTGCCTGATTTTGTTCGTCTTCGTCTAAAATTTGAGCCGTCCTTTTCAATTCACTCTCTGGTTGATTCCAAATCATAGACATAGCAGCACTGATTTGAAAGTGAGACCTTCCTTGGTCGTCTGAAATCGCGAAACAGTTGGGTTCATTTAAAGTTTTTTTGGTGATATAAATCAATAAAGGTTGTTGCAGTTCTTGGCGTATAAACGTCTGTTGCTTTGTTATAGGGAAAGTGGTTTATAATATGATGTTATCAATTATCATAGATTTCTGAAGGTATTTATTTCTTCTTTTCTCCCTTATCTCCTTTTTATTTCACATTTTTTCTGTTTCTCTACTGTCTTGGTTGTGATTAAATACCTTTTTTTTTTATCTCCATACTCTTTTTGGTTCCAGTAGAGACGAAAAGTACCTTTTCAAGGCTACTTTGTAGGTTATAATGTTGGTCTTTTCATGCCTATTCTTAAAACTGGGGATATAATGTGAAAACGGGGAAATTATGTTATAACGGGATTATAATTCACGTTCGCCAATCTTATTATTTTGTTAATAATAGAGAATTAATGACAAATGTTGTGAAATTGTTGAAATCAGGTTGGCAACATTGCTTTTTAAACTCCCAGCTGTATTGAGAGTCATTCTACGATGTTTTGTTTAGCTTTCGTTAAACTTTATCTTTTTTATTACTTTAAAAGTGATTATTAATGATGATTATTATTTTAAATAATTTATATTTTTTTATTTCTATATAAAATTCGTCTAATGAAGAAAAATAAAAATGTTTTCTTGAGTTTATTTCTTCGGCTTTGCCTCAGGAATCAACTCAGTCACTCGGGATGTAATACCTCACATTATTTCGTAGGTGCAAGGTGCATAGATAACTATATTTGAAATCAATTATGTGACCTTTTTAAGGATTATAGGTTAGTAAAACAATAACAAAGTTTTATATTCCAAGTGCAAGGTTATATTGTAAGACGACGTATCCTTTCGACTTGTTATCTTTTCCTTATAGATCTTTTACATATTTGTTAATTGTACTTTACAATTTCAAGCTAAGAGTTAATATTATAATACGACTATAATAATATATAACTTATTTGAAGAGGTTAGTTTTAATTAAACTAGGGTTTGCTAGAGGTTAGTTTTTTTGTTTGTTTTCGAACAGCTGTTTAATTTATTGTTTTTTTTTTTTTGTTCCAGGCAATGGTGTATCGAGAAGGTAACTTGGTGTCAGGTAGATTGGAGGCGTTAGTGCAGCACGTCGTGCCCACGACGGAATACTACCCTGACAGAGCCTTCCTCTTCGCCTTCCTCCTATCTTCCAGGCTCTTCATCAAACCACACGAACTCCTCAGGGACATATTGGCCTTGTCGGAATCTCAATCAAAACTTGCTTCTCCTAAGGTAATGAAATTATAGACGATTTGTTTAATTATATTATTTTATTAGGCTATATTGTTCCAAATCGACTCTTGAGAATTGATAATGCTTCCATGATCCTTTTGTCATTGATGTCATATTAGACTTTAACACCAGATGGAGATTAATTCATCAATTAGGTTTGGGACATCGATATCTAAACTTGAGTTTTGTTCCAACCACACTTCAAACTAGTTTAAACTGTACGATGCGTGTGCATTAGCCAAAAATATTCAAGTTTGGTCCAATGACCATGCGTTGGACTGTTTCAAACCAGTTTGAAGTGTGGTTGGACCAAACCGTTGATTTTAAGTTGTTTGACATCGAACCGAACCAACATCAATATCTAAACATTGATGGTTAAGATCAACATAGAATCGAACCAATATTCATATCTAAACATTAATGTTAAGATGTTCTAAATCGAACCGAACTAACATCGAAAGAAAACATAGATTTTCAATAGATCGACAAGTCCCAATCCTATGTAGTTGTAAAATCCATTTGACGATGCCAAGCCTTTCTTAGGCTGTTGTTTCACGGATTATTATTTTGAACTTAACGAAGGTAACGGAAGCTATGTGATCGTTCTAAAGAACGAAACATTTTTATTTCTCTTATTTCCAAAAATTTCAATTCAAAACTCAGTATTAGAAATCAGGGAACATTTTTGATCCCGTGTCTGTCTGTCGGTCTGTCTAACGTGTCTAACTATACGTCCGATTTTAATGATCAATCAATTTTTTTCGTGAACCAACATAATATCTTAAAAACTGCTCGTTGCATTTTAAAGAAATTTGGATGATAAGTCATAATTCGCCCATGGTGGGTCCTCTATAAGTTTCAACCTTCTGCTCCCAATTTTTCTCTTCCACACTCTCTCCAAACACACATTTCTATTTTCAAAAGTATACTTATCTGATTTTTAAGAAATTTCGATGGTGTGTCAAAAGTAGCCCACTGATGGTCCCCTGATAATTTCAACCGGCTGCAGTCTTTCAATTTTGCTAAATGATAATTTTATTCATGTAAAGTATCAAAACAATTTTGACTGATTTTATGAAGTCTATTTCGAGCGTCATTAAAGTACACGCAAAAGGACACAAGGAAGCTATAATCTTTGCTACACTAATTGTTAATCTATTGTATCTATCATTTATTGGTGTGCGTATCTAATTTTTAAAACTAATCCATCTTTATTTTTGTTTTCCAGGAGAAGACGCTTCTATTATCAAGACTCGTTCAACTTCTTTCCGAATGGAGTGAAACCTTCCCTTACGATTTTAGGGACGAACGAGTTATGGGCCACGTCAGGGAAGTAGCTCACAGATGCGTTTCAGTTGAAGGACCAGTAAGACAGGAAGTTTCGCTACTTCTTCAAAACCTTCTTCACAGGTTAACTAAACTGGAGCAGTACGAGGCCTTCCTACATTCCATTCACACCGAACAGTCCAGCAATTCCATTGAATCTCTCAGTCAGGTTAGTATCAATAGCATTGTTAATAGAAATAATATAATGATAAGTTTCCATGAAGATACCGCTGTGTGCATTAATTTATGGGAACTTATTTACTTTAGCACCCCCCTTGGTTCTAAGCAATAGTCTGCTCAACAAAAGTCTTAAAGGTTTGAGTGTTTGTCTCCCCGAGACTTGAGACTCCAGAGCAGTTTTATTTCACTATTTTAAAATTTAGTCTTATCACGTGTAAGACTAAATCTTATATCGAAAACTGTAAGTCAATGAGTTCTATAGTTTTCTTAGCGTATATTTAATATTCCTTTATCTTAATGGTTGATTAGACTAAGGGATATTATCACAGTTACACAAGTATGATATTCCTTTGTTCTAAGGTAGTTTGGACTAAATATCCCTTTGTATTAATAGTTATTTAGACTAAGGAATATTTAATACTTTGTATATGTGCCTTTGTCGAAATTAAAACAAAGGGATATAGGGGGTGCTTCAGTAAAAAAGTACCAGTTTATGACGGTTGAGAATTTTCCCATATTCAAATCAATTCAAATGCTTGTTATTTTCTTTATTCAGAATACAAACATATGTGTGTAAATTACACGATTTTATTTTTATTAAATTACTTTTATTTTTTTTTTTAAAACTTGATGATTTTTAAATTAATACACAACAATAATTTTGGTATAGTATTTTATTTATATATTTCTGTTTTTTTATAGTGAGCATATTTGTTTTGAATTACTTTATATTCGCATATTTTATAGGCTTTAGGGAATTTTCCATGCAAGGTTTAAAACGAAAATTTACTGTGAGAGAATTTCTGGTAACAGTATGTTACCGCAAGCCGTTGAAGAGTGAGGGCAACCATGTTGTTTTTCAAATACAATTCAAACATGCTTCTGTGAAACACTGAGTCTCTCTTGAATAAGTTAAGAGCTTACATTGTCCTTTTTTCCACTCCTGAAAATCTACTTCTGTTAAAAACTAAACATCTAATCTCATCTGAGTAAAATGTTCTCGAGCATTTAGTGTTTTCTGTTTTGCTTGACAAGGCTTAATGTAACCTCTCGACTCGTACGCAAGACCCAACTCTTATTTTTCCGTAACATTGAACAGGTTTCCCGGACTTTACTACCTTCCGATGCTTTCGGTTCACCTCAGAACACTCTCTATTACTTCTCCTTCTGTTTTTCATTTCTTTTAAGCTTTAAACGAAAAGAAGAACCTCATTGGAATTTTACAACTTTTCTTGATTCTTTTCCAGTTTTATATTGTTTGGGTTAACTCCTTCATCTCGCATTCTCTCCTAAAAATTATTTTTTTAGCATCTGGTTCGACCTTTTTTTACCCTTATTGTTAACGTATTTTTGTTTTTACTATTTTTCTTGTTATTTTTATTTTTTTACTATAAAAATGTATCTTTCTCTGTTTCGGGAACCTTTATAAAAATATTGGTGCTTTATTTCCATTAAAAATGATTAGGTCTGCCAAGATTATTACCAATGGTAAGGTAAATCTGTTAAGGGCTTAGGTAAATCAGCTTTTTTCTAATGGTCTGAATTTGATTGGGGTTTGATTTTAAATTGTTCCTTTTTTACATTTTAAGAATTAATTCGCTTCCAG
The DNA here is from genome assembly GCA_001010745.2 of Gerris buenoi. Taxonomy (NCBI): domain Eukaryota; kingdom Metazoa; phylum Arthropoda; class Insecta; order Hemiptera; family Gerridae; genus Gerris; species Gerris buenoi. The sequence continues at coordinate 375,939 of KZ651372.1, forward strand.
TAGTAAAAGCGTCGCAAAACCCCTTCACGATTTCGTGTATTTCACCGGAAAACCAAGCGGTTTATCACCCATTATATTCTAATCTAGTATCTACTTAGAACAGGAGAACTTATCTAGTATCTAGTATCTACTTAGAACTGCAGAACTTATCTAGTATCTAGTATCTACTTAGAACAGCAGAACTTATCTAGTATCCAGTATCTACTTAGAACAGCAGAACTTATCTAGTATCTAGTATCTACTTAGAACAGCAGAACTTATCTAGTATCTACTTAGAACAGCAGAACTTATCTAGTATCTAGTATCTACTAAGAACAGCAGAACTTATCAGGAAATATGTCATTATCAGTAAACTATTGAAGCACTACATCGTATTTGATCCATATTAGATAGTTAATCATAATAAGTTGATAGTTAAAGAAAGCTGATTATCATTTGATTTTATCATTAATTCGTTTGTTAAATTATAAAAATGTTGTTTTCCGTTTGTTCAATTTGCTTCTTTTTTTATCATCTTGTTTCAAATCGATATTGGTTTTTCTCTTTTTGATTAAAACAGGTTGTTTTCTGATGAGATACTATTTTCTCTTCGTAGTATCTTATTTGGAAAGGTATTTAAATGTTTGAATTTCATTCTCGTTGACTCTTTAATGAAGAAATTTTCCTCAGGAGATGTTCTTTGATCAATATGAATCCGAGCTTTGATTAACCGTCTCTAATCAAGGGAAGAAGAGAAGACATTTTCCGTCTTAATTATTCCTTACTTTATATCTCCATCTTACCCCCTCTACTAATTATCTGTTTCTTATCTTTTTATGCCTTTTCTCCGAATACTTTCCCTGAAAAGAGACCCCATCTGATTATCTTTCTGTGTAATATCTGCGAGTGAAATGCTCTTTTTTCATTGGTCGAAGCCAAAAGGACCTTTAATCAGAGATCTTAGCCCAGTTTATTTTTTGTTTAAGGTTCGAGGGGTTGTATTCATTAATTAAAAATGTTCATGTTGAGATAATATTTTTTTTTTTAACGAATTTAAGTAAAGTGCTTTCTATTTTCTTCTTTTTTTAAAGCTGTTTCTCATTTTATAACACCTTTACATTAGCACAACAGATTAATAAATAATCACTTTTTGCTAATTATTCCTGTGCTAATTATTCATTGAATATTTTTATTTGCTGAAATTACAAATTACTAATCTAGATTGTTTTAAGATCTTATCAATATTTTTGGACTAATTCCATCATTTCGCCTATGATCGCATTCGTAATATTAATATTTTTATTTTTCATGAAGGGTTTACGCTATAGCTTTATTTGTATTTACCAAAACTGCATTTCTTTTTGGGTCATTCTTATTAAGAGTCCGTTCTTCTGCGTGACACACCCTCTTTAAGGTTAGAACTGTAAATTTTTATTGGTGACACCTCAAACTTTAAATATCAGTTTTCCTTTGTTAAATGCATTCTCGTTTCGTAGATTACACGTAACTAAGCACTATCAGTGTATACTAGGCATCGTGGTTCTATCATTGAAGCGAGCGTAGTGCAAATATTAGACAGTTAATCATGATGAGTTTATAGTTAAACAATATGTTTGTAATAGAGAACCGTGTAGTGGGGGAGACGGGTGCCTTTCTACATATTCGTTTACTTACATGTTCCGGCCATCTTCATTTTAACTATTATAAAATGTATCACTTCGCTGCTCAAAAACTTCTGCATGTATCAAGTTGAAATTTTACATGCATGTCTCAATTGTGCTTTAGACGATGTATATGAAGTTTTATTAAAATAGTTTCATTAGAACGTAAGAGATTGGTAAAAACGTTGTTTCCTCTATTTTAAACGTTTAGGTCTGCTTTAATTGTTTTAAAGATCTTAATTAATTCATAGCGGTGTCGCTGTTGGTTTTACTAAAAAAATATTTGTCTCATTAAATGGGTAATGATTCAATCTTTTCCCGTCCTAAAATTCCAATTTTACATTGAGCCCACTTTTACGCGAGCGTTGCGCGCGAACTCTTGAACAGATAAGGCTGTTCAACGAACTTAGCTTGAGCATTAGTAAGAGGAACATGTATGCAAAATTTTAACTAAATCGGTCCACTTCTTTTACGCTTGGAATGGTATATAATGTTTTAATGCAACCCATAATTACTTGTCCAATTCTATGGGTTTTACCCCTTTTTAACGTTGAAGTAGTTAGCAGTTAGTTAGTTAAGTTGTAGCAGTTTAGTTTAGTTCAATTAAATTAGCAAGTATAGTTTTCATTGAACTTTGAGATATTTATAAAAGTATTTCTAGACAGAATAATTTAATTAAGACTAGTTTCTTAAAGGTTAGTGGTTAAGTCAATTGAAACTAAATTTGTTTTCTCTCCGCTTCATGCATACTTTCAAATTGCAATTAACTGACTTAATATCAGTTTGGATTAATGACTTAATATCAGTTTAATATAAGTTTGGATTTAACTTGTTGTATTATCCATTAAAAATAAGTTTAGTAAAGTAAAATTAAAGTTAAGTGATTGATTTCAGCGCTATAAACTTATTTTTCAAAAGGTGAAATAACGATTAGTTTTCGCTTCATTGTTTAAAATGAGAAATTTATTCGACTTTTTTTTTTAAGAAAAAAATTAAGTTAAGTGAAATTCGAGGGGAGCTGGAATAAGATCTTAAGATGGGAATATTACCCGATTCAGTTCTATTTGTTTTGACTTTCTCGGGTCCCGCCCGAAGATGGAGAAAGGAGGGGGGGAAAGTGATAAATGCGATTAAGTTTGGATTTAACTGTTGTTAGCTGCTAGTTTCTTCGCTTTAATTGTCGCAGTTTCAAAATGCCGGTGGCATTATTTTAGTTGACATTGTTTTCCCTCTTCTGTAACAAATCCCGTTAACTTGGTTTTGGAACTTGTGAAATTTGCAATGATTTTCACTGTTTTTTGGGGGGCAAGAGGTTTTATGCTTACAAAAGAGCGTACAACTTCACTGATTGTTTTGACATGGTACTAATAGTAATGGTCTTTCTCTTGTAGTTGTAACAAATCAACCTTTCAGATCCTTAAATTTTACCACAAGTTCACTTATATCCAAATTCTGTTTTTGTTCATTTAATAAATTCTGTTATTTTTTTGCTTCCGAGCTAACCGAAAGGTAACGGAACTTGTGTGACCGTTCTAAAAAACAAAATGTCCCCGATTTAAAAAAAATTCAAGATAGATATCTGTTTCAGACACCAGGGAACATAATTTTTGGTTCCGTGTTTGTCTGTTGGTCTGTCGCTCAATTTTTGCGAACCAACATATCTTAAAAACTATTCGATTTTATTGAAAATTTTTGTTATGGTTGGTCATAATTAGCCCATTGTTGGTCCCATATATGTTTCATCCTTCTGCACTCATTTGTTTTTCTTCTTCATAAGCACAAACTTACATTTATTTTCCCCTATAGCTTTAAAAGCACTTATCTGAATTTTATGAAATTTGGATGGTTGTCGAAAGTAACTCGCAGATTAATTTGAACCGTGTGCGCTCTTTAAATTTGATAATTGTTGTATTGATTCTTGTAAAAAAATCAAAACAATTTTGGCAGATTAAAAAAAACGTGGGAACCAATGAAATAACTTAGACTATAATAGCTTCCAAAAGCATGAAATCAATGAATTATGTGTTAGGATACGAGGAAGCTATGTGGCATACCAATTGACAATCTATTTTTCCTTCCGACTTATCAAAGCCAATTATAAAGATGAAAGTAAGGAGTCGGAGCTAAACCATGAAGTCGTTAAAACGTGGCAGAATCTGGTGGAGAAGCCAATACCACATTCAGGTAGCACAAGAAAAGCTGTGGCAGGATATAGATTAAAGATGTGACATGATTATTTTCAACTGCTCCTGTAAAAGATACCGGTCCGTATCGTATTCTATCTTTTACAGGATAGGTGTGATGGAAAGCCCAGTGTGTCCCCTATGCCAAGAAGATGACATGGTTGGCCTGCACCTCTCAGTTGCATTGGATTGACGAATGTCGTCGCAAAGAACATAAATAATATAGATAATGTAGACAGTGAAACTATGGCAAAAGTTTGTTGGGCTGCCAGAAGCCTATATGACTTTGTTGCAAGGGGTTTAGGCGTTATTAAAAATAAGAAGTTCTTTAAAAGAAGAAGAAACAGTCTCTCCACGTAAATGTTTATTTAATACAAAGCGGCTCTCGGCCTCTATAAGGCCATCTTCAGTGCCGAAAAAGCGGGAAATGTGAATCAACTAAAAAGGCTCATAGGGAAGGGTGAGTCATGCGAAGCCAGAAGCTGGCACAAGAAGTTTTTTGTTCCAGTGATATATTATCCTATTGATGATATTGTTTCGGAAATGACATAGCAGTTGTTCATCAATAACACAGCGGCTTTTAAATGTTAAAATAACAAAACCCAACTAATTAAGATTGTAATAAAATTAAAAATATCTTCTTTGAACCTGTCTTCAAAGCAATTAACCCATTTTCCTCATTTGCTTTGGCATTGTTGTTTTTTTCTTTATTTGCCGTACATTCTTCGCCTTGTTACATTACATATAAAACTAAACGTTCCCTCTCTTTGATGAATTACATATCGGGTGCGAGCAAATGTTTTCACATGTTAACTGTGAGTTGTTCAAATAAAATAATTTCGAGAGATCTGCGTTGTGAATAAGGTCTGTGTGTTTTGCCAAGTGAAACCTCGGAAGGTTTGTTTAATTGTGGACTAGGGAGGTTGGTCCTGCTCTTTTGGTCGGTTTTTAGTACAAATATTGCTTTAAAGCCTGAGTAGCCATCTCTATTATGGACCCGTGTTTGTGTCCTTAAAAAAGAAAAATTAGCAGCCCCTTGGAAAAAGATTTAAAAAAAAAAAAAAAAACAGTTAGCAAGAAACTCTCTGACCTTTTAATGGTCTTAAAATTATTTTTAACCCACTCTCCGTTTTCATTTCCTATTATTCTTCGACTTATACTGTGTAAACCTTAAAGATTTTGAAAGAATGTTTTTTCTTTCTTTGATCGTTGAACATCTATGATTAAAATCTTATTTAATGTTTTCTTTCCTTGGTTGTTGAATGAACATCTATGATTAAAATCTGATTTTATCCTTCCTTCCTTGATTGTTGAAAGAACATCTATGATTAAAATCTTATTTCATCTTTTCTTTCCTTGGTTGTTGAATAAACATCTATGATTAAAATCTGATTTTATCCTTCCTTCCTTGATTGTTAAAAGAACATCAATGATTAAAATCTTATTTAATATTTTCTTTCCTTGGTTGTTGAATGAACATTTATGATTAAAATCTGATTTTATCCTTCTTTCCTTGATTGCTGAAAGAACATCTATGATTAAAATCTAATTTTATCTTTTCTTTCCTTGATTGTTGAAATAAAATCTATCATTAAAATCTGATTTCATTCTATCTTTCCTTGATTGTTGAAAGAAAATCTAAGATTAAAATCTGATTTCATAATTTCTTTCCTTGATTGTTGAAAGAACATCTATGATTAAAAATCTAATTTCATATTTTCTTTCCTTGATTATTAAAATAACATTTGTGAATATTATCTAATTTCACCTGTTTTTTCACTAGCGGTTTCAACAGACCAAAGTGGAAAGAATTCCTTCACTGGACTATTTCAAACCTTCTCGACGTTTGTGTTGAGTTAGATTCATCCTATTACATAATATTATTAACAATAATTTATAAAGGACTAAATTTATGTGATTGTGGCCAAGTACCTGATTGATATTCTGAAGTTTACCATTTCCCCTAATTTTATTTAGGGATTTTTCTCATAAATGTTTTCTATATTAAATAAATATATATAATATTATATTAAATGTTTCTAAAAGTATGCAAGAGTTGGTCTCCATTTAATTAATTATGTATGCACTTTGTCTGTATCTAGGGCAATGCCCAAGGGGAGTATATACCTCTTAGTACGTACCTATTTTTCTTTGGACTATTTCCATAAATTTTGACTTGGTATTATATACCTGAAAACGTACTTAAGAATATTAGTTTCTCTCCTAGCTTTCCTGTTTTTTCTCAATTAAGAATTCAAATAGTTTTGTTTTCAAGGTTTAAATTTATAGATTTTTTTAGTGATATTAATTTGAAACTGCATTTATAGTTATTCTCTCTTTTTAATACTTTTTGAAAATCAGTCATCTGGCTATAACTATTAATCCACTCTAGAAAATTAGTTCCATTTCATAGCGTTGATGCTAGAGCGCTAGCAAATATAGTGCTATGAAACATTCAAATCTTGTTGTTCTAAGACTGAAGTTGATTGATTTTCTAGTGTATTCAGGTTCAGGGTAGGTATTTTCAGGTTGAGAGAAGGTACAAGGGATAAGTAATAGTGTTGGTCATTATAGGACAGATTTCACTGTCGCGGTGCATGTCTCCTGTCTCACCTTTCAAGAAGTCAAGTGTAAATTGTTAATGGTGTTGATGCGATCTAGTAAGAGCGGATACATTAACTTTCTTGATTAAACCTAGTTCTAATAAATTGTTTTAATTAAACTGGATATTATATACTAGAGTGTAATGCAATAAAATAATGAATATTAAGAAATTTAATCAAGATGAATGTCTTAGTTGAAGATAAGTGGAGTGTGGGGTAGAGTAGGGGTACTTGTCTCGAAGCAAAGCTCACTCCTATAAGATTCAACCACCCACAGTAGCTTTTAAACTGTTATTATAAATGTATCACTTCACTACTCAAAAACCTTTACGTTTATCAAGTTGAAATTTTACATGCCTGTTTGAATTGTATTTTAGACGATTTATACGAAGTTTTATTAAAATCGATAAGTTAGAACGTAAGATATCGGTAAAAACGTTGTTTTCTCTACTTAACGATCGTTATTAATTCATAGCGGTGTCGCTGTTGGCATTACCAAAAAAATGTTTCTTGTCGTCGAATAGGTTATAACTGAATCTTTTCCCGTTCTGAAATTTCAATTTTTCATTTGCTGCTCACGTTTACGTGAACTCTTGGATGGATTACGCTGTCCAACGAACTTAGCCTGAGCATTTAGTAAAAGGAACATGTATACGAAATCGGTTTTGCATCAGCATAAGCTGATTTAGTTTAACATTTATAGATAAAACTTTAATTTAAGGCCGGGACACACCTGTCCGCACCGTGCCCGCACCGTATGACGGCCGTGTGAAGGCCGTGTGTTGGACAACACTCGGTGAGGAATAAACCTAAGGAAATGTCAGGCATGGTCCACTCTTACTTCCTTAGGTTTATTCCCCACCGAGTGTTGTCCAACACACGGCCAATATACGGCCGTCATACGGTGCGGGCAGGTGTGGCCCGGCCTTTACTTTGTCACAGATCATTGTAATAAACACTGTATAAACCAATAAATGCATTCATTCGTTCATTCATACCAAATCGGTCACTTTTACCCAAGTTATCGTTGGACACGTAAACGTTACAGACCGACAGACATATTGCATAGACTGTTGAATGTAAGAAACTCGCTTACGCTCGATTCAATTATCAATCGACATTTATTTTTTGATTCTATAAATTGTTCTGTTTTTCAATTTTTGTCCGATAATAATGATATCTTGTTTGAATTAATTTGCGGTCGTTGTATTTTTTATTTTATTTTAGTAAAAGTGAAAGAATAGAAAAGAAAACTTTTTTGGTTCATAAAGGATTAGAAAATTATTATTGCTATTCAGAAAATTTTAAGACCGAATTAAGTGTAAAGCCTCCATCGGGTTTTAAATAGTAAAAGAGGTCTCTTTTTCAGAGAGGAACAACTTTTCGTTTTTTTTTTGTGAAAAAGACACTCGGGGGGAAAAAGGAGAAAATGAAGGAGGTTTGAAAATGTCATAATTAAAAACTTTTATATTTCCATCCGCTAAGTTTTTGAAAATTTCCAAAGTCCTTTTCCCCCCCTTTTATACCGNAGTGTTTCCATGAAAAGTTTTTACTATAATTTTTACAACTATAAACTCCTGGACAAGTTATAGTTAAGTCAGATAATCATATTTCTTCTCATTTTGACTACTGCGCATGTCTCAATTTTGTTTTCAATCCAATACCCGTTTCTATGCAATTTTTTCAAAACAGATTCAATACCTAACTAAAAAATTTGCTGTTGTAACCTTGATCTTTGATGATTTTGAAATCAGGGTTTCTATGGGATTTTATTATTTTCTAAGGGATTTTATTAGTTTCTAAGGGATTTTATTAGGGCCTCCATGGGATTTTATTAGGGTTTCCATGGGATTTTATCAGGGCCTCCATGGGATTTTATTAGGGTTTCCATGGGATTTTATCAGGGCCTCCATGGGATTTTATCAGGGCCTCCATGGGATTTTATTAGGGTTTCCATGGGTTTTTATTAGGGTTTCCATGGGATTTTATCAGGGCCTCCATGGGATTTTATTAGGGTTTCCATGGGACTTTATTAGGTGTTCCATGGGGTTTTAAATACCAAAATAGTTTTCAAAACGGGTTTGAAAAGTTGTAATTTACTAAAAAGAGTGAAAAATATTGTGGATTCAGTCATTATTTACAATTAAAACACATCGGCTATCATTATTTAAATAGGCTTGACAGATACTTAGAAGACTTCTCACCCATTTTGCTGAGTTTGAAAATACTTTAAAAACCTAAAAATTTTCCGATTGCACTGAAATTTTCACCAATTATATTTCTTTATGAGACTAACAACTCAACTTAATCGTTTTGATATCTGTCTCCATTTTGGAAGTACCGACTTTGAAACTTAATAAGTTATAAGTTTAACACTAAATAATGTTGGAACTATTTGGGGAATTAAGCTAAAATTCATCTATATCATATCTAAGTCCTCATTATTTAAACTTAATACCTGCCGCCATTTTGAAGTGTTTTTGTTATAAGAAGTTTCTACACGCATCGCATCTGATTTTATTGCTTTAAACGTGCTTAACTCTTATTTAGCCTTTATTAGATATTAACCACCCTGATGACTTTGTCCGTAAAATTATCTATAGTTTAGACCTTGACAAAGTTTAGCAAAATTGCAAGTTTAATAGTATTTTAAACTAACTTGTCTTGGTATAAAGTTTGAAGAGGTCGTAAAGTTTATTAATTTGTTTTTAACAGTTAAGTGCAAATATTGACTCGCTCTGGGGCCTTTTCCAACTTGTTTAATTTCGTAGGTGTATCGATTAATAGACAAACTGGTCTTAAACTTGCGTCTTAATTACATTAATTGACTATTCTTTATTAGCTAATTATGAAATCATTATGTATTTTGCTGTTGTTTGTGAAGTTAACGCGAATAAACAAATATCCTCTATGTTTTAAGATTTTTACAAGTTATAAATTGTGTTTTTTTTGTGGTCATTTAACTTGTATTGCCAAGTGAACTCAAAAAAAAAATTATGCTTGAAATCCTCCATAAAGAGGAAAAAATGTGACATTCAGAAGACCATAAATAAAATGTTTGATGTCATGCTAACATGTATTGAAATAATAAAATATTCGAATGATTGACTCGTGTGAAATAATTGTTTGTCAAAATAGCTTTTTGTCCTTTTTGTTTAAAAAAATATATGGTAAAACTTATTTATATTTAAGTATATTCTATAATAAGATTAACATGTGTTCTATATTTTTTTAAAAGCTATTTCTAAAAAGTAATTTTGTTTTGAAATATTATTATTTAGTGGTATCTTAATGTTAAAGAAATATATTATGAACAAGCATAAATAAGCATAAATAACAAGCATAAATATAAATAATATGACAAGCCGTGAATATTAATCCGTGTCTGTCTTTTTTAACTATCTTTTTCATTAAAAGGAGCCAAAATTAGTTGAGAAGTTCTGAATAAAATTTTCATTTTATTCAAATTATAAGGGTTTCAACTCATTTATTAGACTTTAAATATATGGTTTTCCTTAATTACTTTTTATTATAAATATATATCAAAACTATATTTGAATCCCTAAATTTTTTAATATTCTAAAATTCTAAACTGCATCTTCTTGAATTGAACTCAAGGAGATGATCAGTGGTTGCAAAAAAACTAAATTTTTATAATCCTAATTTTGATTTTTGTTATGTTATTGTACTGATATATCAACTAATCAGTTTGCTGATGACGTCCAGTTAAAGATGTGGGTTGGTTCCGGGAGAAATCTAGTTCCTGAGAAAATAGTTTTTTATACAGATAGAGAGTGGCCGGGTTCGATTCCCCGCCAAGGAAAAGTTATTTTTATGATAAATTTTTATTAAAAAAAAAAGTGTATATATATACTTATATAAAATGGTGAACACTGGGCTAAGTAATTATGAAATCAAATATGAGAAAGTTTGTCTTGAACGAGTTCGAGTTGTCTTGAACCGATTTTTGTTACTGGCCTGAAGTATCCATATCTTTAGAGCCAAATTATTATCAATTTATTGTGCTTTTTTAACTTATTCTCGTGTATTTCACATATAAATTAATCAACAACTTGTTTTCCTTCTACTTGTTACAGAACGATGTCTCTGAACTATGTGGAACAGCTGTTTGTTTGGCCCAACAGCTGACTCATATCGAAGTCGAAAGACTTTCCTACATCGGACCTGAAGAGTTCGTTCAGGCCTTCGCCAAGGAAAGTCCCAACTTCGAAACTTCCTTCAAAGATATGAAGAAAACACGCAATCTCGAATCCTACGTTTCTTGGTTCAATAGGCTTAGCTACTTCGTCGCTACAGAAGTCTGCAAGGTAAACTATCTTAATGTTTTCTATCATATTGGGCACTTCTTTTGATTGTTACTCCCCTTATAAAAAAAATAGAGGAGAGTAACAATCTAAAGAAGGTTTATGAGATGTTCTTCTTTAGACTGTTAATCCTCTTATAAAAATAGAAGTGTGATATTCCATTGTCTCTAAGTTCATTGGACTAAACATCCCTTTGTCCTTTGTCTTAATAGTTATTTAATCTGAGTCAATTATATTCTAAAAAAAAAAAA
>KZ651372.1:399327-413803 GCA_001010745.2 Gerris buenoi
CCCCCCCCCTATTTCCTTACGGTTTCCCAAGCGGCAAGTTGTTCAGAAAAGTGGAAAGACGTAGATTGAAGGCGGTTCTTCATCTATATCTTTTCTGGTTTGTTTAAAAATTTACATCGATCTACCCATAAACAACAGATATCTCACGAAAAAAAACCAAAATGGAAACAAAAAAAAGTTCTCATTTCTTCCCTCTTTATGAGAATTCTTCGAAATTTTTTTTCTTCAGTTTTAATCGGAACATCTAAATAACAATTTGTTATTTAGGCGAAAAACTCGGGCTGTTCTCTAAATCATAATTATTCTTAGTTGGGAAATGATGAAAAAAATAATAAAGTGGTAATTCTGCTCACAAAAAATATTTTTTTGTGTTGTCTTTAAAGTTTTTAAAGCTTTCTTAAACTTTCTACTTTGTTTTAATTTTAAAAATTACATTAATAGTTTTGCTCTATACTCTCTCTTATGGAATATTATCGAATTTCTTTATTTTCACAAATTATCTTTAGACATCAGAACTTCAAAAATTACTTGTTCGAAATCTTCCATGTTATCTGTACGTAGCTTCTTTCATAATATCTGTATGTAGCTTCTTCTTGAAGTAACTATTAAGTGAAATAGTTTTCTCATTATACAAGTAAGAAAATCTTATGACATATATAGTTTAGAGTACTTACTTAAAAGGAACAATACTTAAATTAATTTTTTTTTTATCTATAAAAATTATCAAACTGTTCTTATCTTATTTTTGTTTAGTGAAAACTAAATTTTTGTACAATCCTCTAAAATGTATAAGCAACTCTTAATTTTTTTTTTTAAGAAAAGATATGAGTTTCATCTATCCTCTTGTGGTGATGTACCACTAAAAATTAGACGCTACGTAGTTTAAATTATAATGTTTCCCACGTATTCGAAAGGATACGCATGTAAACCTTAGATTGCTTACGATTACTTATCCACTAATGGTCTTATTGGTAAAGCAAGTTGACATAGCCCATTAAATTGTCTTCATAGGCGCAGAATCCGCTACGGCCAAGGGACTATGGGTGCTATGTGGTCAGACAGCATAATGCCTCATTAGTCTCGTGACCCTGTATTCGTATGTCCCAATTATCTGGTACAGGAGAAACTGCAGTCGGATCTAGTGATATTGTTCCTTCCTAGCCATTATCTAGTTCTATTACTACTGTTAGACACCATCAGGCTGTGATCTTGAGATACTTGTCATTTAGCTGTAGTCGATAATATAATTTAAACAATTAATTTAATTGTTGATACCAATTTAATGTGTGATTCATACATTAATTATAATGTGTGATGCACCATTTAATGCGTGATAAACCCTTGTAATTTTCGTATAAAAGTGATGGATGGCAGAAGAGATGTAATAAGAAGTATATAACGTTATTATATATTACGGAAATACAATTCAAGTTTAATGAATTAATTTATTTAATTGGATTTACATGTGACTTTTATTTATAATTTATACCGGTGGTCTCCGTTGGTGGCTGGATGTTTTACGGTTTTTAGTTTCACATATAAAGAGAAAGTATTGTGACGCGAAAATCCGATTTTGAGATTTTTATGTATTTATACGTTTTTGAGGTCTTGTGAGTCTTCAAAAGGTTTTTTAAAAAATCCATGTCTGTCTGTATGTGTACAGACGCTTTGAGCCTAAACAACTAGGCCGATTTTGAGAAAATTTGACATACATGTTTTCTAGGTGAAATTGAGATATCATTTTTATCTCCAAATTTGGGGTGTAAGCCCTAAAAACTCTGAAAAACGCGGAAAAAAGTTTCTGACTATTTTGATTTAAAATGTAGTTTATTTAAGTACGAATCTAACCATATATTCCATTTTTCCGTGAAAATCTAGTTTGACTAAAAAATATGTTGGTTATGTCAATGTTCCCCGCACAAATATTTACTGACCTTATAGAAAGGTGTATTTTATTAATTATAGAAATATGTTTATTACAAAAAAAGAATCTGCTTGAGCTACTACATGTTTTGTATGTTTCACTGAATTTTCAAAACAGTTGAGATTTGAAATATTGCATTTATTTACCTGAATAATACCTGCGAAATGTGCTTTTTGTGAATTTGGCTTCACTTGGAGCATACAACAGAATCCGGTTAGAACATTGTGTATTTAAGTTACTATGATAAACACACCATAAATCTTTTTTTAGTTTTTTTTTTTTAGACTCAGTATATTATTCTCTATTCCAGAGACCTATCAGGTTTTTCAAACCACAACAATGGAAGTTTTTTTGCAGTTGAAATCTACCTCAAAAACCATTATTTATGTCAAGACACTAAAAATTTCACCTACATCTAAAATTAGTCCATTTTTTTCCGAATTCTGTTTTCAATGCGTTAGTCGGCCAATCTCATCGCTTTAGAAAAATGAAAGAAAATTAACTAATGGTATTTTGAGTGCTTCGCCAAGCTTTAATTATTCTTTTTTTTTTCTTTTATAATTTTTTGTTTTTATTTTTTCTTTCATCCCGCATGATAAATGAATAATTGGCCTCTGAAGTTTGTGAATGAACAAAGGATAAGTAAGGAAATCAAAGTCTAAATAGTTGGGCAAATCTTTTATATAATCGAGTAGTGTCCCAACAACGACAACGACAACAATTACTCACCTCTAAATGATTTATAACGTTAAAAATTGTTGTGCCATAAGCTGGGATCGAACCCGGGGCTACTGGATGTAAGCCAGATACTAAACCATTTGCGCCATACCTATGTAACGAATATCGGAGCACAAAACTTCCTATTTAAATGTTTTAATTATAACTGCATAAAACTTACTATGTATTTAAACAGTAAATATCTCTTTAAATATCTATTTTAATTATAACTAATTATCTCTCAGCTCTTTTTCTCAACCATATTTATTATTCTGCCCGTTACCGCGGGCCTAACGGCTAGTTAAATAATAAAATATCTATATTGCATCCGAGCTCCCCCAAGGTGGCTACCGGAACCTGTGTGATCGTTCTGAAGAACGATCATATTTTATACCTTATGTCTTCAATTTCAAAAATTCCAAGACAGAAATCCTTTTCAGATATCAGTGAACAATTTTGGTTCCATGTCTGTCTGTCGGTCGCTCAATTTTTGGCGAACCCACATATCTCAAAAAATTAACATGTCCTATAATGAAATTTGTATGGTAGGTCATAATTTGCTCATTGTTCGTCCCATATACGTTTTAATCTTCTGCTCTCTTTTGTTTCTTTTCCTGAAGCGCACAAACATATATTTTCACCTATAGCTTAAAGAGTACTTATCTAATTTGTATGAAACTTTTATAGTTTATCGAAAGTAACTCGCAGATAGCCCCAGATTAATTTGAACCGCGTGCGTTCTTTAACTTATGCTAAATTAATACTTTAATTCATGTAAAAAAATCAAAATATATTTATATTTTTTTTAAAAACGGGGGAAACTATTAAACAAATTAGACAATAATGGCTTGTAAAAGTATAAACTCAATAAAGTACTTGTCAGGATGAGAGGAAGCTATGTGCCACACCAATTGGAAGTCTATTTTTTAATATAAAGTGTCTTTCAAAGCGGCATTATTTTACAGTCATGTAGAAAATTAAATTTAATTTGGTTTGGTATTAAATCATATTGTCCACTTCAATGGGATTACATCTCGTTATTATAATGTGCCGTCCAATTGAATATTGGATATTAACCGACATGAATACATTGGCCTAAACGAAATGTCATGCATATATTAAACCCCTTGACAATTGTCATAATCTAATCTAATTCATGTTGATAAATCATATTTATAGCCACGATATCAACATGTGTATTATACAACTACAAATCAACATGTATTTACACCAATATACAAGTTAAAATCAATCCAAAGTGTAATTAATTTTAACATTTCGTTTGAGTTAAAGATTGTGAATGCCTGAAATTAGCTTTTAGGTTTTCACTTCGGCTTATTATTTTCAATGATAATTTTAGGTCTCTCTATTCAAGACATTTCTATAATTAATATTCTATTATTAATTCTCTGATATTAATATTTTCTCTTCATCTGCGCGAAACTATTTTAATTAAATACGGTAAATGAAATTTTTGGAATTGAAATTCTAATTTATTGTTAAATTAAAATATACCTTTTGAAATAATTAAATTTACCACTAAAGCTCTCGAGAAATGTCGGAATTTTTTCCGTGTATGTGTAACCTCCATAATGTGACAACTCATGGGACCAATTAAAATTAGTCACCTTACTCATATTAGGAAATAATAAATTATTCTTCTTCTATAAATGTTCACTCATATTAGGAAATAATAAATGTTTCTATGTTTATTAATGTTTCGACCATAGAAAAGAGGTCAAATTTACCAGAGGTTCCCATTACCTGGTTTTACTATTGATGAAATACCCTTTATAGTCCAGCAGATAGCGTGCAAAAAAGTGTCTGACTAACATCAAGCTAGAATTTTGTGTATAATTGAATATTTTGGTGCCTTTTAAGACTATGTGGTCGGCTAAGTTCGTCTGCGGGAGATAGGCATTTGAAAAAAAACGAAACGGTGGAGAGCGGCCATGTTCTGACCTTTTTGGTGGACAATGTGACTCATGATCCTAAGTACTTACTGGTAGTCCGCCACTTAATTTATTGGAGTAATATTTGACTAACTAACCTATTAAGTGACGAACTATCATCAACTTGATTTTTTGTCTACTGTTAGACTCATAGGGTACAAACCTTATATGATTTTCTAAGAATTTCTGGTTTCCAAAATTACAACATAACCCAAGGACCACCTTTAAAAAAGGAAAATAAAATACTACGAACAATGATTGATAGCGTAACGAAAGCATNGTAGTCCGCCACTTAATTTATTGGAGTAATATTTGACTAACTAACCTATTAAGTGACGAACTATCATCAACTTGATTTTTTGTCTACTAAATAATTTCGTACTCAGGATCATGATAATCACATTGCCACCAAAAAGGGCAGGATATGGCCGCTCTCCACCGGTTTGCTTTTTTCCTAATGCCTATCGCCAAGCTATGTCCCGCAGACGAACATATTCTAAAAAGGCACCAAAACATTTTCATATACACAAAATTCTAGCTTGATATTATTGAGACAATTTTTTGGCAAGCTTCTGGACTTAGATACTTTTATCTTTCTAAATTAGCATTTTGACTTAATCAAAGTTATTTCTTCATATTCTCTGCTGTCTTACTTTATTATCGCACACTATAAATAATTATTTTTAATTAAAGTAATTTAAAAGCCTTTTTAATATATTATTGTCAGAGTTTTATCTACTGTTATCCTATTATACGAGGTAATTTTGTCTTATCAGTGAATCTCACTTGCTAGATAACACTTAAGCTTTGTTTTTTTGTTAAAATAAGCAGGGTTTATGTTAGTAGATTTGTAGTCGTAGAGTTGATGCTATTTTCTAGAGTTGGGATGATTTGATGAAAGAGAGCACCCATGGGATAACTCTAAGGTTCAAGCTTCTGACGCTAGTCAAACCTTATACAATATTTATATAAGTCCTTCCTCTTCATTACTTATACAGTACCAGCTCGTGTTACTACGTCACTCTCAGACCCTTTTTTTATTTTTTTTTATTTCGTTTCTTTTCTTTCTTCTCCCGTTTTTTCAAACCTTTCTTGAAAAAAAAGCTTAACAGATAACAAGTGTTAGAAGAAAAAAATATATGAAAGAATAGAGAATAGAATATGTAAATAGTGAATGAACAATATGATGTATGAATTATTAATATAATTTGTAAAATAATATCAATATAATTTATTAAAAAGGTAAAAGAGGTGGAGAAAAACAACATGTTAGTTTATGAATAACTCGATAAGTTACAGTAATAATATCCATATAATAAAATTGAAGTTTTGTTTTGTAAATTGGTCAGAATTGAACAATTTTAGGATATTTTTTTCATTGTATACATTCCGCAAACCAAATGCGGCCTTAACTATTTTTGTTTATGTATGTATGTGTATCTGTTGATACCATTCCGACTTTGTAGGCTCACAACGGGCAACACGAAATCGATTAGTGTTTTCGCAGAGGTGTGTGCAAAAATGTTGCGTATTACACATACTCTACACGACTTGGTTTCATCAAATAATATCGTTAAAAAAATATTGAGTAGAAAAGTTATTAACAATTTTATAGAAAAAAAATCTAAGAAATTAGGTTGATTATATATATTAAGTGAGAACACCCACACTAACACTAATTCACTAATAAAAATGTTTAGGTATTTCTAGACCACCTAGAGACTCGCGTTTTTTAACGTTTGGTCGGAAATTGGCCCAAACCTACTGGAAAAATCCGGTTTTTTTTAAGATGGCGGCGTAACTTTGATTTTTTTTTGGAGGCTTATTGCGGCTGAACGGTAAGTCGTGTCGTAAAGCAGATTGAAGATATTATAGTTAGTTCTTCATTCGATTCCTTACTTGTAAAAAAGCTAAGGGGCATTGCTAGTTTGGTTTACGCGCAGATATTTTAAGTACACGTTTCCCTCTTATATTTGAGTACATTACGTTTTATCATTTGTTTTATTAAGTCTGCTCCTTAGGGATTTGTCTTGGCCTTTCTATCTCGTCTTTTATGTTTTAACTAAATTGTTGTTAGGACTATTAAAGTTATTTAGTTCTTTATTTGAATGGTATAATGGTTTTTATCTATGAAAACAAATTGCTGCAGTGCCTTAGAACCCTTTTTTGGAGCACGAAATGCATTTTGTTTTTTTTCAATTTTTGTACCATATAATAGCACTGGGTCATGGTTAGCAACCAATAACCATGTCAAAAGAAAATATATGAAAGTTTGTTTATTTTTATCGTTTACTTGGTCTATTGCGTCATTGAATGATGCAGTCAATGGAGGAGTTTTAAGACTAGAAATGGTTCGGTCTAAATTCATGACATTTTATTCTGATAAGCTTTAATACGTTTTACAACTTTGTGAAGTAGTCACCAATCCATAGTTTCAGCTTAGTTCAAACTAAAAGGAACTTTTAATTTGCTGACAACACAAAATATAACCGTCCGGTCTCAGAAAGATTTTATATTTATTAGGTAATGGCTTAGCATGCAAATTCTGTTCTCTATTTTATTTTCTCTATTTCATTATTTTAAAAGATTTCAAAATCAATAAATTAAATTAAATTGTATTTTCTGATTTATTAATGTTTAACTGTAACAAATGTTTTGAGGGTTTAGCAACAGTGCTCATAATATTAATTGAAGTCTAGGAGGTGTCTAATTATTTTAACAAAATTAATGAAAATAGATAAGTTACTTTGTTAACTCCGGGTGGCCGGGTTTAGATGAATAGAGCCCGATGCATCTAAAAGGATTCGAGCTGACATCGTCCCTTTGCCAGAATGAAATTTCTATATTTAGGTCTCGGCTAGTTTATAGTAAAGCTGAATTGCACGACACGTTCTGCAGAAGCCTAATTAATGTTCTCAACTAACGACCAACTCTAATTGTGTTTCTAGAAGTTACTGACCAAATTACCCCTTTCCTTGCCAAATTTTGTTGTTACAAAGGTCGAGAGTACTTTTAAGAGGGGGATACGTTTTTATAAAAGGGAATTCGGGGTGAATTATTGGACGGATACTGTCGGGACATTTATCCCTGCCAACTCCTGTTTTCTGAGTAATGAGTATAATGTCGGGGATTTAAATTCTGAGCCGTCGAGGGACCCCAACTATGCGATTCTCCTAGTTTTCCGTAATTAAATTTTCGTAGATCAAACCGGCTTTGTTTCTAAACGGAGATAGTGGGGGAGAGAATGAGATATCTGAGAACATATATTGCGGGAGTCTTTGTTAAGGGTTATTCTCTTGCGCTTCTCGTCAGACGCTCTCTGCCGGAGACCTTCTGTACCACTCGCACAACTTGTTCAATCACCCGAAGCATCAACAATTCCAATTTTCCTAATTAAACTTGATTTCCCAACTCTTGGCTGGAGGTCGTAGAGAAGGGTTGTGATTCGTTTTCACAGGGTGTTATACCGAAACTCTCGCTGCCTCACTCGTTCATTTTAAGCGAACTTAGCAGCTAATCTATCGTGAGCAGCAAAACCGAGTGAACGTCTGCTACAACACCCTTGTCTACTCCTCAACTCTGGATAAACTCTCCGAGCCGATTCCAATGCAACTTTAGAAGGAAATACCTTCGCTCCTTAAAACTTTGTCCCCCAGTTTCCGTTGCCTGGGTCACAGATTGCCGGATTTCGATCGACCCGTCAGTCAAGATTCAAGCGACAGTTAAAGTTTTTCTTCACAACTGATTTAAATATTCCAAGTTCAACCGGCAATGAAAATTTAAGCCCTCAAACAGAAATCTTAATTCACTAACATTTACGTATTATTTAATTTTATTGTAAAAATTCAAATTATAAAATTTCCTTGATGAAAATAAGGAAATGAAGTTCATTTTGTCATCATTTTCTTTTTTATGAAAGGGTAATGCGTATGGTAAATAATTATTAGACAAAACCCTGCTTTTCCGATTAAAATCTTGATTGAACGTTTAATATTTAAGTACAATGTGCATTTGGAATTTTCTTCAAGAATAATGAATTTGAATTTTCTTGCTTTAAGAATATAAAGCTACTTTTTTTAAAAAATGACCGTGTGAATTTGTTGATTCTTTTCACCAAGTCTTTATACATAATATGATGTTAAATTTACACTAGTATTCGTATGGAATGGAACTGTGTTGCTCTTTTAAGGGCTATATGAAGTTGAATTTTGTATTGTTTGGTGGTCCTTTACCATTTTCACACGTTCTATTATTTTCTAATAGCATTTGTGTAAAATTCTAACCCTAATGTCTTTTAGTGGTTTATTACAAACGTTTATTTCCTTCGAGTAAGAATAGGGTAGGAAATAACTACATATCGCTTATGATATTTATAGCTTGAGAAGTAACTTCATGCGAATGAACGCTTAAATGGTTTTATGTTATTGAAGTTGTATTAAGAAAAAAAACAAAGACTTCTTAATTGATGATAAGAGATAAGGCTAGCAATAGATAAATAGGTCTCATACTAGCTAATTATTTAACTCGTCTTTAATTATCTCTTCAATCAATTATTTATTTAATTATCTCTTTTAGTAACATGCATATATATATATAGTCTTATACACGATATTTATTGTCAAACACAACAACTTGTCAAAAAAAGTAGTAAATTACTTTTTGAAATAAAGAGAGTTATCAAAAAGAATTAAAATTCATGACCATTCTAAAAAGTATTTGTCCATGCCTCAAAGATTGGTCTCTGCAATTGTTGCTGGGGGTGGGTAATGAGAAAATACCTTTAGCTCGATCGCTTCTCCGATGAAAACAAAATAGCACTTAACTTTTTCCAAAGCCTGTAGATGGCTCCTAATTAATCAAATTTTCACTCATTTAATAAATAAAACTGTCAAAAACGTTTCAAGGTTTTATTTTTGGCAACATTTTCTTTCAAAATCAACAGAAATTTCGCTTAAGAAGCGACAAAAGACCCGCAAGCCCTTTTTGAGTTCTAACCAACAAAACTGTTTGAATGCCTAACTTTCAATTCAGTATAGCTACTTGAACTTTAATTGGATTTATATACTTTTCATCTTGATTATTTCGTTGACTCAAGTTCATCGACTAAATACAATCACAAGATGGTTGATGAATGCGATAAAACATAATTTCTTATGAAATAATCAGCTGAAGGTTTTGGCGATAAAAAAGCAACGCGCTTTTGCCTTTGGGAAATTGGGAATTTTCCTCTTTCTTAGATGAATAGAGCCCGATGCATCTAAAAGGATTCGAGCTGACATCGTCCCTTTGCCAGAATGAAATTTCTATATTTAGGTCTCGGCTAGTTTATAGTAAAGCTGAATTGCACGACACGTTCTGCAGAAGCCTAATTAATGTTCTCAACTAACGACCAACTCTAATTGTGTTTCTAGAAGTTACTGACCAAATTACCCCTTTCCTTGCCAAATTTTGTTGTTACAAAGGTCGAGAGTACTTTTAAGAGGGGGGATACGTTTTTATAAAAGGGAATTCGGGGTGAATTATTGGACGGATACTGTCGGGACATTTATCCCTGCCAACTCCTGTTTTCTGAGTAATGAGTATAATGTCGGGGATTTAAATTCTGAGCCGTCGAGGGACCCCAACTATGCGATTCTCCTAGTTTTCCGTAATTAAATTTTCGTAGATCAAACCGGCTTTGTTTCTAAACGGAGATAGTGGGGGAGAGAATGAGATATCTGAGAACATATATTGCGGGAGTCTTTGTTAAGGGTTATTCTCTTGCGCTTCTCGTCAGACGCTCTCTGCCGGAGACCTTCTGTACCACTCGCACAACTTGTTCAATCACCCGAAGCATCAACAATTCCAATTTTCCTAATTAAACTTGATTTCCCAACTCTTGGCTGGAGGTCGTAGAGAAGGGTTGTGATTCGTTTTCACAGGGTGTTATACCGAAACTCTCGCTGCCTCACTCGTTCATTTTAAGCGAACTTAGCAGCTAATCTATCGTGAGCAGCAAAACCGAGTGAACGTCTGCTACAACACCCTTGTCTACTCCTCAACTCTGGATAAACTCTCCGAGCCGATTCCAATGCAACTTTAGAAGGAAATACCTTCGCTCCTTAAAACTTTGTCCCCCAGTTTCCGTTGCCTGGGTCACAGATTGCCGGATTTCGATCGACCCGTCAGTCAAGATTCAAGCGACAGTTAAAGTTTTTCTTCACAACTGATTTAAATATTCCAAGTTCAACCGGCAATGAAAATTTAAGCCCTCAAACAGAAATCTTAATTCACTAACATTTACGTATTATTTAATTTTATTGTAAAAATTCAAATTATAAAATTTCCTTGATGAAAATAAGGAAATGAAGTTCATTTTGTCATCATTTTCTTTTATACAAAAGGGTAATGCGTATGGTAAATAATTATTAGACAAAACCCTGCTTTTCCGATTAAAATCTTGATTGAACGTTTAATATTTAAGTACAATGTGCATTTGGAATTTTCTTCAAGAATAATGAATTTGAATTTTCTTGCTTTAAGAATATAAAGCTACTTTTTTTAAAAAATGACCGTGTGAATTTGTTGATTCTTTTCACCAAGTCTTTATACATAATATGATGTTAAATTTACACTAGTATTCGTATGGAATGGAACTGTGTTGCTCTTTTAAGGGCTATATGAAGTTGAATTTTGTATTGTTTGGTGGTCCTTTACCATTTTCACACGTTCTATTATTTTCTAATAGCATTTGTGTAAAATTCTAACCCTAATGTCTNTAGCGCTCTAACCAACTCAGCTACACTGAAGAATAATTTCCTCTATCAGTAACTATTGCTAGTCCCCAATTAAGCTTTCAATTTTCCACAAGTCTAGTAGTCCACATTAATTCAATGTGCGTGCATATATGATATTTGACAATTATTCTAATTGACTGGTAATTTTTTGTGTTTTAGTGGAGCAAGGTGCAGATCGCCAAATTTTCCGTACTAGAGCACCAGATGGACCCATCGTGCAATTTCTCGAGCTACAGAAGTACCTTGAAGGCTGCGGTGTGGAGATCAGCCGCCGCTACAGATGACTCCCAACGTATCGTTATCCCCTTCTTCTCCCTACTCGTCAAAGATCTCTACTTCCTTAACGAAGGATGTTCGAATAAGTGAGTACATTTTATTGGTTTTTATAAATAATATCNCGACCTCTGGTTCAATAGGCATGAGCGCTAACCATTGCACCACGGTGGTAGATAATTTTTCAATACACAGAATTGATATATAAGCATAATATTATATACATTACAATAGTATACTACATATAATGTAAATGTTGTTTTCATTTTTCTTCATTATTCCGTTAAATGTTATGCAAATATTTTCAATTAAATTCCACATAACCATTTCTTAATCCTGAAGTAATAAAATCATCAACAAATGCAAAGAGAGCAGGGCATAAAATCAACTGTTTCTAGAACTTAAATTTTACTTTTAATGCGTGAGAGTCTTTTTATACTTTATCACTTTTAAGTTTTACTCTTATTATTTATTCAAATTTTTGGTAGTATTCATACTACGGAAAGTTAATAATTTAAATCAAATTATAATTATTAATAACAATGGGAGACAGAGAAAAATAGACTCCAGCACCGGGACTCGAACCACAGGCCTCTACATTTCCAGTATAGCGCTCTAACCAACTCAGCTACACTGAAGAATAATTTCCTCTATCAGTAACTATTGCTAGTCCCCAATTAAGCTTTCAATTTTCCACAAGTCTAGTAGTCCACATTAATTCAATGTGCGTGCATATATGATATTTGACAATTATTCTAATTGATTGGTAATTTTTTGTGTTTTAGTGGAGCAAGGTGCAGATCGCCAAATTTTCCGTACTAGAGCACCAGATGGACCCATCGTGCAATTTCTCGAGCTACAGAAGTACCTTGAAGGCTGCGGTGTGGAGATCAGCCGCCGCTACAGATGACTCCCAACGTATCGTTATCCCCTTCTTCTCCCTACTCGTCAAAGATCTCTACTTCCTTAACGAAGGATGTTCGAATAAGTGAGTACATTTTATTGGTTTTTATAAATAATATCTATTGACATTTCATGTTTAGGCTATGGGACATACGGCAAAAAGTGTTACCTAAAAACTCAGAGAAGTGTAACAGAGATTTAGAAAGCTGTAGGAGGTGTGCAATCCATTCTCCAGCTGTAGGGGCCTCCCCTACCGCGCTTCCCCGAAAAGAGTTCCACTTGTACCAGGGAAGTAGGTACTCGCAGGAGGTAGTCCTATTTGCTCTAGACGTTGCACTAGGCTAGAGACTAGGAGGACTCGGAGGTAACCGACGAGGCGACAATTCGGGTAATTTCGGTTCTCCCCCACTCCATCCTTTTAGCCCAGCGCTAGTTTTGAATCTCCGAGAAGAGCACGTCTCAAAACTCAGCTCCCTTATCTCTGTCTCTGTCACACTGTCAATCCCCCTCGTTCTTTATTCTCCCTTGGCTTCTTCATTATAATTTTAGTCATTATAATTGCATTGTAATTACTAATTTACATATTATAATTGCAAATTACATGAAATGTCTCACTGTCTAGCAGACTCGTATGCAAGCATTTTTTCTCTATTTAAAGCTTTTCTCAGAGACCTAATTTAATATCTCGCGTATAATTATGTACAATTTTTACCTCTTTTGTTTCTTCTAAAATAGTGATGGCGTATTATACGCGATTAAAAACAGTTATCTACTAATTAATTATTATTATTGTAAGTAGATAATTAAATAGTATTCATAATACGACTGCTTGCTAGACTGCATGTTTTTATGGTAAATGTTTGTGAGTGAAGTCTCTTTTAAAGAGGGGTTTCGTTTGTATTGTAAACATGAAATTATTTGAAAAAAGGAGGGGCAGATTTGAAAATGTTTTATTTTTTTTACAAAATGATTTGAAAAATTAAACACCATTCACAAGTATTATACATTTTTTTATTCTAATCTTCAATATACCTTTCGTTTGATACCCCCATCAAAGTTTTTAAAAAAATTTTGAGTGACACGAATTATCTTATTTGAACAACTGGTCATTTTTATTTCGCTATATTTTTCCTGTGTACGCGTTAAAACGATTTTTAATACTGCAAATTTTCATGTTTTTTACAATTACCGCGGCCTGATTACCAAGAACTATTTTTTTTTTGTTGTCCTTCTAGAAATCATTTTAATCAAATACATTACTATATTCCTTTTAAAGGTAGGATTAATTTTAAAGCGTTCTTTGGACCTAGAGGGCTTTCTAATAAATGCCTACTTAATTTAAATAAAATTATGTTTATTTTCTTCTCAAAAATACCTATATAAAAATGAGAAATAGACTCAAATCGTATGTAGGTACAGTGCGCATAAGCCTAAAATTATCTTCAAATTTCGGTAATTTTCCTGAAATTTCAGCCTTCGCATTATACGCCAGTGCGTATTATATACGGGATTTTACGGTATTTATATTCTTTGAGGGAAGTATTGGAAACTTGAAATTTTATAGTAGAAATAACATTATTTGGATTTGTAGCAAATTATTATTTATAGCATAATATGATTTCTTCCATACATTAAATTTCTTGGGTTTGACTAATATTCACACAAATATTAATCGAAAATAATTAATTAAAATCTGCGATACACTCCTCCACAGTAATCGACTGATTTCTGTAATCGACTGAGTAACTAACTAACTTACTAAAAAGCTAACTAACTTTGTGGCGATTAGCCCTTGGAGAGTCTAGGCCTCTCAAAGGATGACAAACTGCGATAAAAACTATTTTGACCGATTGCCTTATCAAACGCTATACCAGAAAAGATTTATGGATTTTTCTATTCTTTGTGCTGATATTGACACGTAAAATCACAAA
>KZ651372.1:434167-446105 GCA_001010745.2 Gerris buenoi
GCCTTTTAAGAATATGTGGTCGGCTAAGTTCGTCTGCGGGACATAGCTCAGCAATAGGCATTTGAAAAAAACAAACCGGTGGAGAGCGGCCATGTCCCGCCAATTATGGTGGACACTATGATTTTCGTGATCCTGAGTACAGAATTAGTTAGTAGACCAAAAATCAAGTCGATGTTATTGTCACACTTGATAGGTTAGCTATTCAAATAATACTAAAAATCAACGTTGTCACCTGTCAAGGGATAAACTAACATCAACTTGATTTTCAGTCTACTAACTAATTCTGTACAGAGGATCATGAAAATCACATTGTCCACCATCCTTGGTGAGACATGGTTTGTTTTTTTCAAACGCCTACTGCCAAGCTATGTCCCGCAGACGAACTTAGCCGACCACATATTCTTAAAAGCCACTAAAAGATTGACTTGTATACAAAATTCTAGCTTGATGTTAGTCAGACACTTTTTTGCACGCTATCTCCTGGACTATAACATCTAAAGGAGTTATAAATTATTTAATATAATATTACTTTTATAAGCAAACGCTAAATAGTTTGAATGGATAATGTGTTTAAATGATGAAATATTGGAATTTAAAAGCATAAAAATTATGTATTCGTAAAAAGATAGTGGAAAAGGTATTCAGATGAAGTGATATGATACTAATCCAACCATTCTATTTATACCTCCCTCCTACTAATGTAGCAGAGAAAGAGTAATTGCGCTTTAGTAGATTAATTATGCGAACTCTAATCGATCAATACTTAGGTTATTTAGATATCGCTAATTAAAAAAGAATGTGATCGAAATGAAGATCTAACTGGACAAAGATTCATAAATTTGGGGCACTTATTTAGATTGTTACTCCCCTTATAATAAAAAACGAGGTGAGTACCAATCTAAAGAAGGCGTACGGAATGTTCTTCTTTAGTTTGTTACTCCCCTTATAAAAACAGAAGAGAGATATTCCTTTGTCCCAAAGTACATTGGAAGATACGTCACTTTGTCTATATGTATGTCATTTATATTATAAAAAAAAACATAGGGGAGTAACAATCTAAAGAAGTACCAAATTCGCTAACCATTCTTATTTTTACTGGATTTTTAATATGTTTCAGCTCTTTTTAAACGCAAACCTCAATGTTAAGAACGTTCCACGAATTTCGTTCTTAAAATAGCGATGAAGCCTCCTAAATAAGTTATCTGAACTTAAGTATATTTATCTAAGACCGGGCTAACTTAGTTCTTAATGAGAAGTTGAGACTTACTTTAGAGTTTTCACCAAACTAATATAAGGCCTACTTTTACTAATATAAGGAGCTTTTGTTTATACATTAACTTAGTTGTAAATTAATGTTGAAATAAATTTGTCAAATTTTAATTAAAATGTAATCAACTCACCGATAATGGTAAAAAATGGATCACAAATGTTGAGAGGAATGAACCGAGCACTGAATTCAAGAGAGTTCACACTGGTGTTATATTATGATAATTTTAACCCAACCTTCTTCAGCTACGCCCCAGAGAGCTTCTGAAACAAGCAAACATAAATAGCACATTTATTCAAGATAAACTTACGATATGAGGAACAAGCGAAACTTACATATTTCAAGTAATAATCACAAGGAAATTACTCATGCTAAATCAAACCTAATATTACAGTTCAAACAACATACTCGCTTTCACTGAAAAATGTTGTTTTTTAGACCACAATTATCAATTGGACATACGACAAACTCTAGTATAATGAAAATGTTGTTTATTTTAAAACCGCTATAATCAATAGTACATACAACAATATCGTGTATAGTGAAAAAGTTGTTCATTTTTAGATCACTATAATCAATAGGAAATACTACAAACTTGAAAATGTTGTTTATTTTTAAACCACTATAATCAATAGTACATACAACAATATCTTGTATTGTGAAAAAGTTGTTCATTTTTAGATCACTATAATCAATAGGAAATACTAAAAACTCATATATAGTGAAAATGTTGCTTTTTTTTGGATCATGTTCACTCAAAAATGATCCATTAATTTATCGTTGACAGTGAGAAAATGTTGTTTTTGTGGACCGTCTTCTGTCAAAAATCACCGAACTTGACAGTGAGGAACCATAAAAAAAGACTGCTTTATTTTTATATTTCATTGATAATTTATTATTTACGATATTTATTATTGGCAAGCCTATAAGCAACAAAGGTGGTTCGCCACGAATTATTATTATTATCACATTATTTTTAGAAAAAAGGACCCTCTGTGTTTCATTATCAACTGATTGACAATTTAAGTAACCAACTTTGTAACCAAGTTTACAAAGTTGGTAACTTTGTCTAATGGGTCGAATACCCTTTCACTGTTTTACTTGCCGCTAGTTCACTCATATAAAAGCTACGAAAGAGCGAATTGACTTTATTCGATTACACTAAGCTGGTAAAAAAAAAAAAAAAAAAAAAAAAGTGGAGAGGAGGTTTCAAAGAATAGGTTTGTTATTGTGTTGCGTGTAGTGACTTTTTTTTTTTTAGGTTTATTTTCGTTTAATAGCATCTTTTCGTGGTTTACAAAGAGCGATTTTTAAAAGCCAGCGAATAAAAATATTATATTTTAAAAAAGAATACCACACTTTTTTTAAAACATGCTTAAAATGGAGAAAATATATATTCTAAACAGCCACAGTACCTCACATAGCTGTCAGAAGTCGTCAATGTTGAATTCCTAAATTTTACCGCTAAAATTTCTCTATATAAATTCAGAAATCTATTGATTTAATGGCAAATACAAACGGACATGTCTAAATTTCAGAATGATGGCTGATTTCGAAGTGGTTTTTGACCTTGTAATCTACATTTGTATAGATTAAAAGATTCGTCTCTTGGAAACTTAAATGCAAGTAATAATTGATACGTCTAGAATAGTTTTTGCGATAAGTTCGTGCAGAGATTTATGATAATAGTGTTTATAGGAGTAGGAAAATCGGTCCAGTAGAACTGGAGATAGCCCGTAGCGTTGTTAAGTAGTCGTGGGAGGGGGCGTCTACTAGCAGGAAGCAAGAAGGAAGGGGTATCTTGGAGGCGCTAGAGTTCATTCTAAGATGCGTGGAATGGAATTCTAACAGAGCTTATTCCACCCTAAAGCGAAATTTTGTCGTTTAAAATGAAATAATTGTACCGGAAAAAACCTCACTTACAAAGACTTTTTTCAATTTTTTTTTTAAATGTATCGGAATTCTGTTAATTTAGTGTCGCTAAGAGAGTTGTCGTTAATAATTTGGTAAAACTAATAGCTGATTATTTTAATGTCATGGGAAATCTGCATAAGTTTCATTCTAGATAGTCTGGAAGTGGGTCTAATTTAAGATAAAAGATTTGACCCGGAAAATCATTTAAAGCTTGAAGTAAAGTCAAAAGACTAAGATGACACTCCTCAAAACTATTTATATACTCACACTAACATATAGTTGCGTATCTTGGGCATTAACAAAGAAGAACCTTAGTCACATCCAATCAACCAAAATGCGTTATCTAAGGTAGATAGCAGGCAAGACAAGGAGAGACAGGGTCAGGAACTCAACCATTAGGCAGGGGTGGACATACTGCCCGCAACGCTGACATAATATGAAAACTCACATCTACGATGATCGGACACGTGATTAGGATGGGAACTTAAAGACTTCCCCAAAACACCCTTAAAGCCAGGTGTGATGGAAAAAAGCCCAGAGGGAGAAAGAGGACTGCCTGGATGGACAACAGCACATTCTCCCTGGCTCAAAGAGGAATGTCCCTACAACGTGCCCGCACCTTGCCTGCTAACAGGAAAAGGTGCAAAACGTTTCAAAACAAAAAGCGTAAAAAATGCAAGCTGGTAGGAAAAAAGGTGAATGGTCTCCAACTTCTTTGCTGAATGTCAGCTAGCAGCTTTTTTTTTACCAGCGTGACAATATTACACTGAGCTGGTTTGATTCTGTGATTAAACTAAAACAGGCAATCTGCAAGTAAACCAGCGAAGTGTAATCGACCCTTAAACAATCAGTATGTTTAAGCCACAACAAGGTTTAAAAGAAAGAAAAAAAAACCTTTTTTAGTTTTCCGAAGGTAAACAAGTGAGGTAACATTGCTTAATTTAATTATGAACATTTACTCATTCAATACATTAAAAATTATAATTTGGCGAGAGTATACAGAATGTTTTAAGAGTTTGACATTGTGGTTTTAAAAGTTTCACCTCCCAAAGGAGCTCTTGATAATAAGAACCAAGTCAAACATGGCATAGAAACCAAGAAATAGAAGTTTATTTAACCCCCCTGAGAAATTTTCACGGGTCCCAGAGGATCTGAGACCTCATTTTGGAAAACACCGATCCCAACGAATAAACCAGTAACAAGTAAGCATGAGAAGTATGCAGTGTACAAATGCATTTTATTTATAAACTACTAAAAGCATGGGAACTTTAAAATAGAAACTCATAAGTGTTTATAAAATTAAGATTGGGTTTAGACTAAAATACACTGCCAATTAGTGTAGCACATAGCTTCCTCGCATCCTGTCATGTACTTTATTGTTATATTAACACAACAAAAAACATTAACATAACATAACATTAACATTTTATTACTTTATTGTTATATTGTTTATTGTGTAAGAACAATGAATAGTTTTTAGCGATCTTTAACACTTCATAGTGGTGTCGCTGGTGTGGTGTTTTACTAAAAAATTGTATTTGTAAAAAATGTTCGTCTCATTGAATAGATAAGGTTTGATTTTTTTCCCGACCTAAAGTTCCAATTTTAAATATAAGTTCACGATTCGCGAGAACACTTGAACGGATAACGTTGACCAACGAACTCGTCTTGGGCATTGGTAAAATGAACGTGTCTACCAAATTTCATCAAAATTGGTCAACATTTACTCAAGTTATCGTCGCATTCGCGGACACACAGACCGACAGACAGACATACACGGAACCGAAAATGTTCCCTGATGTCTGAAACGGATTTCTGTCTTGGAATTTTTTAAATCGGATGTGTAAAACTTTTTTGTTCTCAAAAGTGAACACAATGCTTCCATTACCTTCGGTAAGCTCGGAAGCAAAATAATCGACATTGTGCAAGTAAATGCAAATTTAATCATTTGTTGAATAATGTAAAAATAAAAGCAAAGCAAAAGGTGGGAATAAAAGGACAAAAGGTATGTTCACACCTTTTGTACTGGAAATATGTGTGAAGAGGAAAGCTTATACTGATTGGAGTGACGTCAAGGGATTATTATGACATTTCTATTAAGAATGACCCTAATTAATAATCTGCGTCTCTCTCCATATATTTTCCAGTTATAATTAAATTGTATTAAAAGTTGTAAAACCAACTGAAGAGGAATAGAATCAAAATTTATTTAAACAGCGGAAATGCTAATTTAATTAATAATTTCATGAAAGGACATTCAAATTAATAGTCCAAGAGATTGTTTTTTTGAGAAAGAGTCTGACTAACATCAAGCTAGAATTTTTTGTACAAGTTAGTCTTTTGATGCCTTTTAAGAATATGAGGTTGGCAAAGTTCTTCTGTGGGAATTAGCTTGGCAATAGGCATTTGAAAAAAAAAAAAAAAAAACCAGAGAAGAACGGCCATGTCCCGTCAATTATGGTGGACATTTGGACAACGTGATTTTCTTTTTTGTACTAAGTTAATTAGTTGACTTGATTAGTTAATAGACCGAAAGAGAGTGGCCGTGTGGGTTAAATTACTTACCACGTCTGCTCGGCCATTACTGAATCATGAACGGAACGAGATGGGATTCGATTCCTCGCCGTGACGCTCTGATTTATGGCTTACTGTTATCACGTTATACTTTCTACGGCGGCGGTACAATGTACAGAGGTATGATGTGTGAAGTGGCTGCAACTCTCAACCACGGGGCTAGTATAAAGGACCTAAGTGATGGTCTAATTGCTAGGTTCCAACAAATGGTTCGTCCTACCCATCTAGTACTAGGACCTTACTAATAGACTACTACTACCAATAGACCAAAAATTTTTTAAAAATTGTCACTAGATAGGTGAACACTTTAATTTGGACTAATTTTAAATGACCATCAGTCAATGGGACAAAATATTGTAGGTAGAAAAAATGTTTGAAGTAAAATTTTCTTATTTTTGCCACAGATTTTAACTCTTTAATAAAATATACACATTCCAATTTGAAATTTTTCACTAGGTGGAGGTAGAAGGTAGGCTTCCCTAAACCAGTAAGAGGAAACCAGCTGGTCGTACGGCGTAGAGCCTCTTCTCTCTCCCAAAATATATAAATATTAATGAATAAATGAATTAATAATGATAATATAAATATTAAAAAGTCTTTAGAAGGTCTCTTAGACCGAAGGAACCAAGCTAAGTTGAAACAGTCCCTAAGTAAACTATAGCATCTGAATGTTAAACCTACATAGTAATCAAATCACTAACAAATACATGGGCTACATCGAGACAACGTATTTAGAATTATTAATTATGAATAAACTAAGTAATTAAATGAATAACTAAGGAATTATATCATAACTAATTCATGTAAGAAAGCAGCATCAGTACAATTTGATAACAACTCTCTCTTCACGGCACAGAACTACATGTTCTCTTGTGAAAAGATAACCTTAGATGCGCTGATATGTTAAATCTCTAGTAAAATATGTAATTATGTTATGTATTATTTGTATTATTGTTGTTTATTACATTTTAATAAAGGTATTATTATATATACATATAAAATAATAATAATAAATAAAAATTGTTTTAAGTTTAATTAATCAGGCGTGAACTATTATTTCATGCTATAGTAATTGGTAGTTAGATTTATAGTTGAGTTTTAATTTTATTATTTTAGTTTTAAACGGTTAAATTACAATTTGTTTATATTAATTTTTATTTAAAATGAAGAGAAAGTTACAATAGAGAGAGAGAGAGAGAGAGAGAGAGAGAGAGAGAGAGAGAGAGAGAGAGAGAGAGAGAGAGAGAGAGAGAGAGAGAGAGAGAGAGAGAGAGAGAGAGAGAGAGAGAGAGAGAGAGAGAGAGAGAGAGAGAGAGAGAGAGAGAGAGAGAGAGAGAGAGAGAGAGAGAGAGAGANAATATTTGCCCAAATGAACGGGGGAAAATATTTTTGTACATTGGACCTAAGTAATGCGTATTTACACGTATTAATGGACGATGAGAGTGCAAGGTTACAGGCCATCAGTACCCAAAAGGGGATTTACAAAGTAAATCGACTTATGTTCGGCGTGAAAGTGGCGCCAGCACTATGGAATAAATTTATGGGAAAAGTGTTACAGGGACTAGAAGGGGTACAATCATTTTTTGATGACATAATAATTCAGGGTAGGACAATTGAAGAACTTTTGAGCAGATTAAAACAAGTGCTACAACAATTGAGGGTATATAATTTGAGAATTAATAGGGAAAAATCTAAATTCTGTCAAACCAGTATTAAATATTTAGGCCACATAATCGACAAAGACGGATTACATAAGACGGGAGAAAAAATCGAAGCCCTTTTGAAAGCAAAAAGACCAGAAAACCAGGGTGAAGTAAGGACATTCATAGGAATCGCAAACTATTACAACAGGTTCATTTCAAATTTAGCAACCTTGTTACATCCAATGAATAAACTGTAACAGAAAAAATAAGAATTTAAATGGTCGAACGACTGCGAATTTAAGGAAATCACAAGCGACAGGGTGCTAACACATTTTGACCCAACATTGTCATTAGTATTGGCGACCGATACTTACATGAGAAAGTTTGACGCGAGTGTGTCGAAATAGATTTTTGTTCTTACACAATTGAAGGAATATACTTTTTACAAACGAATACTGTCGCCGTTAGTAGTTGATTGCACGCAAAATACTTTTTACAAACGAATACAAAATACAGACGCCGTTAGCAGTAGATTGCAGTTAATAACTTCTTCAGCTATTTATTCTTTCATTGATTGCACTTATTTATTATTTTAATAGCTAAATATTACGTTTTATGAGACTAAAACTGATAGCATTTTTAACATGTTTACATTAGCAATTTTTAATGTATAGCCAAAGATAAATAGTATCTAATTTTGAATTTCCATTAATGAAAACCGAACTTAAAAAAGGGAAATGTCAACAGCTATGGATTGTTACCAGGATTAATACGGACGTTGTAAACACAGAATTACCTGGATAACTGAGACCATATATTGATAATAAATCGCCTTAACGTGAGCCTACGCACTAAACAATGGAGCGCATCTAAATTCTACGGAATCCACTCTGCGTAGAACAAGAAAAAGTGGTTAAAACATGGAAATATATTGCCTCATTGGCAATTTAGAAAGGGCTTGTTTTATGGGTGGATTATTACAACGGGGAAATGGAAGTTTGAACAGGACAATGGATGTAGATGGTCAACATGGTAGATTGCGAGCTACTTATACACGCAGTAAAGTGGAAACTGAATCCAGCTTTATTAATATGTAAGAGATGCAGAATGAAACAATTTTTTTTTACACATTCTAATTTACAATTTGTTTTCACAATTCAACATGACAAATTGTTGGTTAAATCAAGAATTTCAATGTTGTTACAATGTTGTCTCATTATACTAATTTAATCTAACTTATATTGAATTTAAAAGAAGATTGAATAGAATTGTAAATGAAATAAGATAAATATGACGTATCTGACCCTATTTATTTTTTTGCTTCGACTTCGATCGTTTTTGCAACGAATTCCTTATGGCAAGTTACAGTGCCAATAGAGTGTGTCCGAAAAAAAACGGCCACCTNGATTGGTGCCTAGTTTAAACAGGTATACACATTTTTTAAAAGTATTCAGCATTGAAAAAAGGTCTGGAAAGAAAAGAAAGAGATTGGTGCCTAGTTTAAACAGGTATACACATTTTTTAAAAGTATTCAGCATTGAAAAAAGGTCTGGAAAGAAAAGAAAGAGATTGGTGCCTAGTTTAAACAGGTATACACATTTTTTAAAAGTATTCAGCATTGAAAAAAGGTCTGGAAAGAAAAGAAAGAGATTGGTGCCTAGTTTAAACAGGTATACACATTTTTTAAAAGTATTCAGCATTGAAAAAAGGTCTGGAAAGAAAAGAAAGAGATTGGTGCCTAGTTTAAACAGGTATACACATTTTTTAAAAGTATTCAGCATTGAAAAAAGGTCTGGAAAGAAAAGAAAGAGATTGGTGCCTAGTTTAAACAGGTATACACATTTTTTAAAAGTATTCAGCATTGAAAAAAGGTCTGGAAAGAAAAGAAAGAGATTGGTGCCTAGTTTAAACAGGTATACACATTTTTTAAAAGTATTCAGCATTGAAAAAAGGTCTGGAAAGAAAAGAAAGAGATTGGTGCCTAGTTTAAACAGGTATACACATTTTTTAAAAGTATTCAGCATTGAAAAAAGGTCTGGAAAGAAAAGAAAGAGATTGGTGCCTAGTTTAAACAGGTATACACATTTTTTAAAAGTATTCAGCATTGAAAAAAGGTCTGGAAAGAAAAGAAAGAGATTGGTGCCTAGTTTAAACAGGTATACACATTTTTTAAAAGTATTCAGCATTGAAAAAAGGTCTGGAAAGAAAAGAAAGAGATTGGTGCCTAGTTTAAACAGGTATACACATTTTTTAAAAGTATTCAGCATTGAAAAAAGGTCTGGAAAGAAAAGAAAGAGATTGGTGCCTAGTTTAAACAGGTATACACATTTTTTAAAAGTATTCAGCATTGAAAAAAGGTCTGGAAAGAAAAGAAAGAGATTGGTGCCTAGTTTAAACAGGTATACACATTTTTTAAAAGTATTCAGCATTGAAAAAAGGTCTGGAAAGAAAAGAAAGAGATTGGTGCCTAGTTTAAACAGGTATACACATTTTTTAAAAGTATTCAGCATTGAAAAAAGGTCTGGAAAGAAAAGAAAGAGATTGGTGCCTAGTTTAAACAGGTATACACATTTTTTAAAAGTATTCAGCATTGAAAAAAGGTCTGGAAAGAAAAGAAAGAGATTGGTGCCTAGTTTAAACAGGTATACACATTTTTTAAAAGTATTCAGCATTGAAAAAAGGTCTGGAAAGAAAAGAAAGAGATTGGTGCCTAGTTTAAACAGGTATACACATTTTTTAAAAGTATTCAGCATTGAAAAAAGGTCTGGAAAGAAAAGAAAGAGATTGGTGCCTAGTTTAAACAGGTATACACATTTTTTAAAAGTATTCAGCATTGAAAAAAGGTCTGGAAAGAAAAGAAAGAGATTGGTGCCTAGTTTAAACAGGTATACACATTTTTTAAAAGTATTCAGCATTGAAAAAAGGTCTGGAAAGAAAAGAAAGAGATTGGTGCCTAGTTTAAACAGGTATACACATTTTTTAAAAGTATTCAGCATTGAAAAAAGGTCTGGAAAGAAAAGAAAGAGATTGGTGCCTAGTTTAAACAGGTATACACATTTTTTAAAAGTATTCAGCATTGAAAAAAGGTCTGGAAAGAAAAGAAAGAGATTGGTGCCTAGTTTAAACAGGTATACACATTTTTTAAAAGTATTCAGCATTGAAAAAAGGTCTGGAAAGAAAAGAAAGAGATTGGTGCCTAGTTTAAACAGGTATACACATTTTTTAAAAGTATTCAGCATTGAAAAAAGGTCTGGAAAGAAAAGAAAGAGATTGGTGAGATGGCTGCATAAGGGTTTTGTCGACGAAGGGCGCTTAGTGTTGCCTCGCTGGCAGAGTGAAGGGCGAGATGACATAGTGCCCTATGCAAAGCACAGTTTCCGGACCGCTTGCCGCTGACACCGAAACCTCTATCCTTACCCTCTTGAATCCATTAGCTCCAAAGAGCCCTGGGTACCACAGGCCCGCGACAGATTTGGGGTCTGACGTCAGCTTTCCTCTCCCCTCCAATTCTATAGGGTAATGGACAACGGAATTTAATCAGAAGTCACAGAAGCGTAGTGTTGACTCAACTGTAGAGGATTTTGCCTCAACAGATGATTGAAAGGAATGGGTCTTAGAAATAAAAGTTTATATCAGGGTGAATTGCTCCAAAAAACATTATTAACATCCAAGGATTCTCCTATTTTATTAATACTTAGCGTTTGTATACAATTTTCGATTCAAGCTTGTTACTTCACATAGCTTTGAGTATCTATCATTAAGAAAGGGAAGCGCTCTAAAGGTAATCTTATCATCGAATAAGGCAATGAATGGGTCTTAAATATAATGATTGGTTTGTATCACTTTTTTAAAAAAAAGAAATAACACTGTATTATAAAATATAAGTTTATTCGTTTTACCACAATGTTTAAATTTAATAATAAATCAGACCGGTTTCAGCCTCTAAAATACTACAATATCACAAGTATAAAATGTATGACGGCTATCTTCAGTGCCTTATATTTATAGACTGACGAGAAGGTAAGGTGGCAAGTGTTTAGGACATCAGGTCGGGAGGGGTGTGGGGTTCATGGAAAAGCGGGTGTGAGGGGTTTCCAATCGGATTAAGAGCTATTCCCAAGCTCTAGGTCTAGGTATGTGAAGGAAGTATAAATATTTACAGAGAATTCGACAATATTAAAATTACAGGTTTGAATAATAATTACTAAACTTAAGTTAAACATATATGTTTAACTTAAGTTAACTTATATATGTTATTTATGTTTAGTAGAATATAAGAAAGGAACAATAGTAATCTAAGAACACATTTCAAAATAACAAATACATATATAATAATAAATGAGTGAGTAACAATTAACATAATAAACTTATTTAACCTAATTGTACGGATAGAAAGCCTTATAAGAGTGAGTGTAATAAATGCTATGAGTTGATGAAGATGGTAACTGTTATAATGAAGAAGGAACAGTGTTGTGTTAAAGGAGAGAGTGAGTGAAGTGTTTATTATTATAAGGGTTTGACTAGTATGGAGTTATTCAGG
>KZ651372.1:523819-534606 GCA_001010745.2 Gerris buenoi
TACAGTCTATAAGATTAGAGTTGGCACAATCGAAGGCGGGAAACAACAAACGTGGAGGTAGTTTTGGGGTTATAAAAAGGGAAAATCGGTGTTTCCATGTTATATTTTTTTTGTGGAACAAGGGTAGAGTGGAGCATTTTTTTTCTGAAGTTGCATTCAACATGGGGGACCAATAAAATCGTTTCCCTCAAAATTTTCCCGCCTTTTGATTGTGCCAACTCTAATCTTATAGACTGTAAATGCGTATTACAATGCTATGTCCCGCAGACGAACTTAGTCGACCATATTATATTCTTAAAAGGCACCAAAAGATTTACTTATACACATAATTCTAGCTAGATGTCAGTCAGACACTTTTTTGCACGCTATCTCCTGGACAACAATATTGTCACTACAATTTGATGTTGAAATTAATCATGGTTGACGTTGATTATCTCAAAAACCTTGCACAAACATAAAAGCCACTGTATAATAAGTGATGTATATATTTACAAAAATGTAAACAGTAGCAAATAAAAGTATTATATGTGATCAGTTTAATAAAAAGAAAAATAACTTAATAAATAATTTAGAAGGGTTTAATCTCTGATAAAATGGAATTGAGAAAAGAAACTTACGGTTCGCTTGAGTCTGGAGACGGAAGAAATATTTAGTCCGGCAATGATCGCCATAAGGGAGTTAAAGTTGCCTATGTCGAAACAAACTTTGGCCGTTTCCATCCAGAACTCCAGAGTTCTTACTCTTCGTTTCTTGCTTTTTGTTTGCTGAAACATGAACAGAGAGAATGGTGTTAAAGAGTTAAAGAATTTGTTCCCTTCAAACATTCCAATCTATAGTTACAGAAATTTAATCACAAAGTTGACATTATCATCGATTTAATTGGAATTCAGCTATTGCATGAAATTGGTAATTTGACAATAATTGTGAATTAATAAGTAAATATAGGAGATCGGCGAATTTGATTCGCTTCTCTTTGAGATGACACTCCAAAACTAATTGATTCCAGATCCATGTCTGTGTTTTTCTCTAATGTGTGACAGTGACTCATCATGAAAGAGGGTTTTTTTCTCTAATGTGTGACAGTGACTCATCATGATAGAGATAGAGGGTGTTTTTCTCTAATGGGTGATAGCGACTCATCATGAAAGAGGGTGTTTTTCTCCTATGTGTGACAGTGACTCATCATGATAGAGGGTGTTTTTCTCCAATGTGTGATAGTGACTCATCATGATAGAGGGTGATTTTCTCTAATGTGTGACAGTGACTCATCATGAAAGAGGGTTTTTTTCTGTAATGTGTGACAGTGACTCATCATGAAAGAGGGTGTTTTTCTCTAATGTGTGATAGTGACTCATCATGAAAGAGGGTGTTTTTCTCTAATGTGTGATAGTGATTCATCATGAAAGTGTGTTTTTCTCCAATGTGTGATAGTGACTCATCATGCTCGACAAAATAGTTGTTCTTACACTGCAAATAAATAATATAAGTAACAGCAGATTCCTGATTTGGATTTGACTTTTCCGTACTCCAGTGTTACAACTTACAAACGTAAATAATATTCCTCTACAAGCTAGGTAACATCCAAGCTTAAAAAAATATTAGCAACTCAAATAATTAACAGAACGGCTTGTATAGTAGTTATTGTAGACGAGTGTCATTAGTTGTTGGTTGTACTTTTATATTTTACTTTACAGATAAAATCTAACTCTAGGAAAAATGTTCAACTCGAGCTTAAAGTATATTTGCTGCACTCGAGAAACCATTCCGGCTCGAGTGCAGCAAAGTGCCACTTTGCGTTCTAGTTATACAAATAACTACTACCAGTGTAGACTGCATTATAACCACTTGTATGTTGGCTTTTTATGCTCCGAGTGAAAAAGAAAAACAATTTAAACGCTGCTACTGGGTACAAGCTAAAAATTAATTAAAGGCTTCTCTCAACAGAATCAATGAAACCTTTATGGTTCTTCCTCTTCAGGTCCAGATAATATATTCCAATATTGGCAGATGTTTAAACTAACTTCTCTCCGATTCATTTCTTTTATGTTTCGATCTTTACAATCCTTCATTACTTTATCATGTACAACTGGAATTTTTCAGAAACTATCTAAATTGACATGACTAAGAGAACTGCCCTGTTTATATCATTTTCATTTGTGGGTTGAAATATTTTGTATTCAATCAAATAACAAGGCGGATTATCCCTTCCAATATTAACTTTTTTAACACAAATCTGGAATAAGGAATCCACCAATAACTTCGCCATGCAAAACAGTTTTAAACCAAAATCTATTCGGAATTATTAGGCAATTGTAAGGTCATTCCTGTCTGTGAACCACATTTGTATTTGCGTCAATGTAGCAGGTTGTGTACTTTATATGTTGAGATTGATGAGACGCATTTTTATGTTGTTTCTATATTAGAATTAATTATTGCTTATGCTACAAAACAAATTCTTCTTCGTATAATCTTGCTTGTTTATTTGAGTTGTAATTTATTTTCAGAAAATAAATTAAAATGAATTATACTGTTTTGTTTCAGAGCATATAGAAGGCGACAGAAGCAGTGTGATCATTATGAAGACCCGCATTTTTTTATGTCCGTGTCTGACATCAGAGAACATTTTTTGTCCCGTGTCTGTCTGTCGGTCAGTCAACTCATCCGATTTTAATAAAATTTAGATGGTAGATCTATATATCTATTTATCACCCTCCACTATTAAACATTCCTATCCTGAGCGGCCGGTAATGTTCCATATCACAGCCCTGGGGCCAGTAATAATGCATGGTTTTTCCATTACAGGGCCGCTAGTAGTTCGAGAAGCGGCCGCTCCTGGCCGGGCCGCTGCGTGCAGGAAGCGCTAGTAGTTCTCAGCGTCAGCTGTTCAATTTGTAAACAATCAATATTTTTTATAACTGCCGTTTGTTTTGGAAATGATTTTAACCTTAAAATGCATTTATTGTTTTTGAAGATTACGGCAAAATAGTTTTTTGTAGTTAGTTTACATGTGGTGGGCGATAAAATAGTGTACGCACGGCGTTCAAACTTCGCCCTCGGCCTGTAATAACGCATAACGCCCTTACTGCTCTAGGTACGTAAATAGCTATTACATAGATCTTCCATATGCACACAAACATATTGTTATTAACAGGTTCTTCAAATAGCATCAAATCATTAAAGTAAAGGAAATAAAACGCAAGAAATCTAAGTGCCACACTAATTGGGAGACTATTTTCACATGAAAAGGTTCTGATATGAAAGTGCAGCTATATCTATGAAAGTGGAAGCACCAGAAACTCTAACTAATGATGCAATTACAAATAGCATGTATAGTAAACCGATATTCTTGAATTAGAATTATTAAATTCACCACTATCTGGTAAATTCTGACCTATATGCATGAGCTTGTCAGACGCCTGAAGCGATACATTTAAAGCCACAACTGCTGTTTTCGAAACTCGAAATAATTTTCAGCTCCAATGACTCTAATAGACTTTTAACCCGTAGGGTATGGCGTATCTCATTCTGCATCATCGTATTCGTTACGAGGGATAAAATTGTCTTTTCATATTTATTTGGAATTGATGCATTTTCCTTTATAGGAAAATCAGGATCTGTCAAATCATATATTTAATATTCTTATATAACCTTGTTAAAGGTCTATAATAATCTTATCTATTATTATTAAACTAGCCGTTAGGCCCGCGGTAACGGTAACGGGCAGAATAATAAATATGGTTGAGAAAAAGAGCTGAGAGATAATTAGTTATAATTAAAATAGATATTTAAAGAGAT
Organism: Gerris buenoi; assembly: GCA_001010745.2. NCBI lineage: Eukaryota > Metazoa > Arthropoda > Insecta > Hemiptera > Gerridae > Gerris > Gerris buenoi. The sequence goes on from KZ651372.1 coordinate 527,615, forward strand.
ATTTACTGTTTAAATAGTAAGTTTTATGCAGTTATAATTAAAATTAAAACATTTAAATAGGAAGTTTTGTGCTCCGATATTCGTTATATAGGTATGGCGCAATTGGTTAAGTTTCTGGCTTTCACCCAGGAGCCCCGGGTTCGATCCCAGCTTATGGCGCATCAATTTTTAACGTTATAAATCATTTAGAGGTGAGTTGTCGTCGTCGGGACACTACTCGATTATATAAAAGATACTAATATAGAATACAGTAATTCCGAATAACAACATCTAAAAAATAAAAATTAAACTATCAACTTTTACCTGATGGGACATCCTGTGGGATACATTCGACAATCATCCAAATTTATTACTTTTTAAGATATTTTACACAATTTGCGTTAGTGCACACCAAGGGATGTGCCACGCAAGCGTGACACAACATGATGAGTTGGACGCGACGAAACGATTCAGGATATTCCTTAATGCCTAGCGAACATCTTTTTGACGTAATGCCTGATGTTGGAATAGTTCCTATGTGTCAGGCTAGCGTGGCACATCCCCTGGTGTCTCTCGCTAACTTCAGTTGTGTACCTTATAGCAGTGTGCAAAAACACGGTATTACATTGCTGATATGTAGGTTTGCTGATATGTAGGTACAATTATTAAAAAAAAACTTTGGGCGCATGTGGAAGAAACCAATAGACGAAGAACATTGACACTTATATGGTGTCAATGTTACGTAACAATTATTTAATGTTTTTTATTGTCTGCTACCTCGGAAAAAATAGCATATGCTACACGACTGTGAAGTGTTTTTTCTTTACCTTGGCAATATTTCCTGTCTCGCTTCGCTCGACAGTAAATGTAATTGCCGCGGTAAAGAAAAAACTCACTTCACAGCCTAGTAACATAATATACTATTACCAATTAGTGTGGCACATAGCATCTTCGAGGCCTATCGTGTATACTTCACACCCTCCTTTTTTACATCTATCAAAATTGTTTTGATTTTTAACACAAGTAGCAATCTTAGAAAAATTTAAAAAGTGCGCATTCTTAAAATTATCATCTGTGGACAACTTTTGACAAACCATCTAAATTTTGAAAATATGAGAGATCAAAAAATGAGATTCTTCAACAATTTTTCAAATCAGATGAATAGTTGAAGACGTAAGTGTCAATAAAAACTCTTACGTGTGAGAAAAACCAAACCGACTGACAGAAAAAGGACCAAAAATGTATCATGATATTTGAGACGGATTTCTAACTTGGACTTTTGAAAATAGGAGTCATAAAAAAATCACGCAACTTGACAAAGCTAACTCAAACAACATAACAAAATAATGACATAGCTTGCGTCACTTTTGGTCAGCTTGGAAGTAAGTTGTTGCGAGAGAAGAAGTAATAGACTAAGCAAATGGAAATGAATATCAGAACAACATTTGGATATTTAAGATTATGACTTACAATCCAAATACCATTGAAATCGGACTTGTAGTTAAGGTACGTAGTAGTGGTTCGTAAAAATTATGAACACCGATTGACCGGCAGACCGACATACATACACGAGGTCAAAAATGTTTTCTCATATCTGAAAAGGATTTCTGAAATGGAGGTACTTTTTTACTTTAGAACCCCCCTATACCCCTTTGTGCTGATAGTTATTTAGGCAAAGTAGCATATTCAGAGTAGTATTCCTTAGTCTAACTTACTATTTAGACGAAGGGATATTTATTCCAATGTATCTTAGGACAGTGACAAAGGAATATCACAATTGTGTATATAATTGTGATCCCTTAGTCTAATCAACTATTAAGATAAAGGAATATTAATAATAAACAGCACCAGGGGACTTAATGCATTGGGGGAGACAAACACACAATTCTTTGAGACTTTTGTAGAGCATTTGCTATAAACAGAAATAGTGGCAAATTTTTAAATTTGGAGCCAAACAATATCGGTCTTCAGAATGATTGACCGCACAATGCTTGACTTACCTCCAATAAGCTCGGATTAAAAATGCATTAAAAGTAGCAATAACCGTAGCGAAGCACTGGAATCAACCTAATATATGAATACACATAAAACTTATAATGTTAATGGGCCTTGTGCCAGTGTCTGGCTTTGCATGGCTCATCTCGCCCCTATGGGCTCCTTTGTTTAATTTACATTTTTATCATTTTTGGCACTGATGATGGCCTTGTAGAGGCCAATAATGTAAAAACTGCTTGTTATAACTGCTGATTATAATATAAATATAATTTTTCCAACAGTTGACCGATAAAGTGGTTGTTATCGCTCTCAAAACAGTACGCAAAACAGCAGATTCCTGCACTTACTACTTTACCGCACTCCAGTGTTCCAACTTACGAACATAAAGAACTTAAATCTAGATAAAGATTAAATAATACATATAATAATAATAATAAAAATGACAACTAATGCTTAATTTTTAACTAACTACATGATGTAAACACTACATATCAAATATAAAAATGTTAAAATCTAAAAAAAGTAAAGATAGACAATCTAAAAAAAAAAAAATAAATAAAAAAAAATCAAAAAATCAAAAAATCTGATGAGTAAGTGTTATGATGAAAAAGTAATAACAGCGCTTGCTCAGGTTTGCTGAATCATAAAAAAAGGCAACACTAGCTAAAAACAGAACAGCTAGTTAAGTTGATATTGTAAAATGTTTTTCTTCTTTTTTGTACATAAATATTAATGCAATTATAAAGTTTTTTTTACATGTTGATGAACACTCTATTATTATATATTTTATTTACAGATTAAAAACTAACTGTAGGAAAAAATTATATATGCAACTTGAACTTAAAGTGTCTTTGCTGCACTCAAAAAACCTTTCCGCCCTCGCCTGCAACTCGTGCGTAAATATTTCTCTCGAGTGGAGCAAAGTTCCACTTTGCGCACTAGTTGCACAAATAACTACGTGGAGATACTGTTTCTTCAACCTTTAATGAGGCCAAACTTTAACTCCATATTCTAATCTTATAATGTTTACTTAAAATATAAGTTTAAATAATAACGAAGAAAATAGTTGTTAACAATCCGCACTAAATGAACATTACGACTAAACTGGGTCATAAATTATGTCCTTTTGTTTCTAATTTTACAGGTGCAAAACCCGTTTAGTTTTCTTCAATGGACCAATTGTTTGAAACCCGTCTTCCCACTTATCAGAGAATACCTCTCTAAATATTGAATTACATAAAAGCTTTTCAGCTCTCCAAATAACTTTTGCTCAAAGTTAGAACAATTGTCACAGATCTGAAACTATTTAAGAGAAGTCAAAGGAACTTTTGTTCTTTGTTATTAACAGCATCACTATTGTTTTTTTTTTCATTCGTCTAAGAAACACCCAGACTTAAAGCATATATTTGTTTCTTGCAACAACTGCGCACTGTCCTGTTTTCTGTATCTTTAAATGTTTTAATTAACCATGCAATTAATCTTCAGCAGAATAATAGAAACACTTCTTTATCATGCCATTAAAGGAGTAAAGATTTGTGGAATCTATTTCATTAGCTTTTACAAATAACCGATATGTTTTTGTGCTTTTTTTCTTTCGTTATTAACAATGCACGAGCTACAAATCTAAAATATTCAATTAATTTTTTTTTTCCAAATCTAAGAGAAATATTGATTTTTCTAAATTGTCATACGTTATTAATTCTCATATCTATTCATCGATTAATCCTAGAAAAAACTTACTCGACATTCCTTCTGTCTAGTTCGATATTCCAGGACCTAGGATATTCAATTCATTGCTTATCGTATTTATTTTAACTTCTGCAATCGTAAATCTTTATAATTAAAAACCATATTCTTTTCCGTTCTATTATTTGCGCTGTGTTCTATTGTTTCTATTTGTTTTTTTCTCTAAATACAAATAATTGTCTGATTTAGTGGTTGAAACGGTCTGTTCTGGAAACAAATGTTTTCGCAAATTGTATGCACACAACTGTTAACAACATTCTATAATCTTACCCCTAACTAAACAAACTAAAAAAAGTTCTCACTAGAATAAAAAAATACAACGGAAAAGCCACTCCACAAAATTAATATTTAAATTAGCTTTCAGCTTCTCGGCCATCATCAGTGCCGGTAAAAGGTTTAAAAAAAAAAAAAAAAAAAAAAAAAAAAAAAAAAAAATGGGTTCGAGACATCCTAGATAATCTTTCTTACGATTTCATAATTTCTTAGCCCAGTGTTTTCCATTTATTGGTTTCAATTTCTCTCCGTCCACTTTTAAAGCTATTTTATCAAGTACTGATTTTTCCCGGGATAACGGCTTATATCGTTCGATAAGTATTTAAATGGACCAAATTTTAGAATTGTTGTCTGTTTGTCGTCTTTACAGACACATGGAGTCTATTGTACGTTATTTGTGATGGCATTTAGCATACACGTTTAGTAAAATCGGAGGCATAATCGAGAAATGAATTATATTGACCAACCGAATGTTATTAAAAGGCACCATAAGATTAAGTTCCACACTAAATTCTACCTTGATTTTGTCAAAACATTTTTTGCACGCTATCTTCTTGACTACATGGGAGGGATTGAGAAAACAAACCAATTTTAAAATGTTTATCCCTCTTAAGGATAGAGTTGGGTTTCTTAATGGTGGCCACTTAAAATGTATATTCAATGCAGTTACTTGTGGCCGAATCATAATGTAAAGATAATTATCATAAAATTAAAGTTAATACAGAAATAATAAAAATGCTTGCATACGAGTCTGCAAGACAGTGAGCAATTTTCATGTAACTTTGCAATTATAATGAGTAAATTATTAATTATAATGCAATTATAATGACTTTACAATTATAATGAGGAAGCCAAGGGAGAATAAAGAACGAGGGAGAAAAAAACATAGTGTGACAGAGAAAGAGATAAGGAAGGCTTTGAGACGTGCTCTACTTGGAGATCAAAACTAGTGCTGGGCTTTGGGCTAGAGTGGGGGAGACTCGAAAGTAGCCGAACTACATGTCGCTTCGTCGGTTACTTTCGAGTCAGTTTTTTCCTCTAGCCTAGTGCAACGTTTAGAGCAAAAAATACGACTACCTCCTGTGAGTACCTACTTCCCTGGTACCAGTGGAACTCTTTTCGGCTCTCCGAAGCACGGTAGGGAAGGCCCCTACAGCTGGAGACAGGATTGCAGACTTCCTATAGCTTTCTAACTCTCTGTTACACTTCTCTGAGTTTTTAAGTAACGTAACGCTTTTTGAGTTATGTTCCATAGCCTAAACATGAAATGTCAAAAACAACAACAAAGAAAGTGTGTTACCCGACAGATATCTGTGGCGACAAGCATCTTAAGTCTGGCAGACCATTCTTCGTAGTTTTCCAAGTTACGAGTGACCTTGGTATTCTCTTTAGATTCGGTCGATATGTTATCAATGCTGTAAGCCTGGACGAACTCTTCAGGTCCAATGTATGAAAGCATCTCGGCCTCAATGTGAGTCAATTGTTGGGCTAAACAAGTAGCTGTTCCACACAGTTCTGAGACATCGTTCTGTAACAGTCAGAATTATACAAATATTAGAACAAAAGTTTTGTTTATAATAGAACATTCAGCTATTATTGAGAAAAATAGCATTTGAGATTAGTAAAAAACCATTGTGACACATTCCTGAAGGTGGCCAAGGGCGGATGGGGGCACCGGGAGAAAGGAAAATTTACCGTCAAGCGCCGCCAAGCCGATTATAAAAAAAAGAAACATTGGTCCAGCAAATGGAACAACATTTCTCACATCAATATAGTGAAAAAGTTGGGTCTTGAGGCGTAGCCGAAGGAACCATGGTCCCTTATAACGCAAATTAGCTCCATAGACGCAGCCGAGGGAGATAATTATCGCGAAGGGAATAATGGCACTTTACTCCCGAGGTGCATAAATATTATTCCCCCAGTAGGGAGAAAATATACATTTTTATCCATTGCAGAGTTTTTATTTATTATTTTAATAAATAACAATACTTATTAGCACTTTCAATAGCAGATATAAGAGATTCAATATTAAAAACAAATAAGAATTGGAATTAAACTCAAATAGAAGGTTAGAAGGTCATTTAGATAAACAATAAATTATAAACAAGGTCGAAATAGCAGTGTCGCCAACCAGATTTCAACAACTTCATAGCATTAGCCATTCATTCTCTACTATTTATAACATAATTAAGTTGGCAATCTTTCTTTTTCTCTCTAGTTTTACTTTTTCACCCTACTTTTAAGTTCAGGGAAGAAAATACTTACTTTAGTCCCTCAAAACTAATTCAAAATCATAACTTTTTCTCTTCTGGAGATAAATATTTTTTATTTACTTTTCAGTGTTTTTAAGGGGTAGCGCCAAATTTGGAGCTAAAATTCGCCACTCTTATACAAGTTTCAAAGGTTCCGTCCAAAAAGCAACGGGAGTAGTTAAAACCAACTTTAGTGAAAAAGGGTCATGAATTAAATGAAAATGTATTGTCGCTTTCTCAGAATAGTTTTTCAACCCTACACTTACAGTATCCAAGACCATTGTGGCCATTAATAAGACCAAATGGGTTTTATCAGTTTTTTTTAATCAAGGGAGTAAAAATAAAGTAAGGAGAAAATCAGGAAGCGTCGAGATCTCGAAATCACTAACTTGATCGACCAACCGATAAGCCGGCGAGTTAGGCTAGGCGCACACTGGCGATAAAACAGTCTGCAGACTGTCGTCACCAGTGTGCGCCTATTCTTATGGTAGTTTCATAGAGGCTGCTATTATTCTTGCGCCGAATGGTTCCGGTTTAAGTAAGCGGGCGATCAGGTTATAATCTATAAGATAAGATAATCTAGTATTGAGTTATCTGAATTTGCTTCCGAGCTTACCGAAGGTAACGGAAGCATTGTGTTCACTTTTGAGAACAAAAAAGTTTTATGCCTCCGATTTTAAAAATTCCAAGACAGAAATCCGTTTCAGACATCAGGGAACATTTTTGGTTCCGTGTCTGTCTGTCTGT
>KZ651372.1:546341-561482 GCA_001010745.2 Gerris buenoi
AAAAATTCCAAGACAGATATCCATTTCAGACATCAGGGAACATTTTCGGTTCCGTGTCTGTCTGTCGGTCTGTGTGTCCGCGAATCATGAAACGTGCAACGATAACTTAACGACGAGTACTTGGATGTAAAATTACTTCATGTTATTTTTTCATTTACTTTATATGGAAATAGAGGGAAACGTTGAAGCAATTATATCTAAATAAATTAAAAGAACAAAAGCAACATAGTAATTATATTCTTATCCAACCCTTCAATTGAATAAACTAATTTGTAAGCTAATTTCAGAACTAATTAGCAACTTGTGGAAGTAAAATTTATTACACTTTGTAATATATTATATTGATTATCAGACCCACCATGTATTTAGCTATAAAAATTAATGTTTAATTTGAGATGAGGCGCTCGTTTCCGTTTATTTATTGCCACAATGTCCATTTCAAACTTCGTTCTGTAATTAAATTCAAATGATTTATACTCACGGTCAGTATTCCCTCGTGTAATTTAGATTTATTATTCATATATCTGACACAAAACTTAAAGCAGATTGTTGCTTAAGTTATAATTATCTTACAAAAGTACTTAGATAGCCAATATTGAAGTCATTTTCTATTATATCAACCTTTTCTAATGTCCAGTTAAGGCTCTACCGCCCTTTGAGGTTAGGAAAAACATTCAAATTCAAATTACTCTGGTTCTAAGTAAGATATCAAAAATCTAATCACAGGCTTCATTCCTAATTGTAATTCTGCACAATTTGAGCCCTATTTCAACTTCCTATGATAAATAGTTCAGGCGTCATTTTAATACAACGAGTTTTATAGCTGTATTGAAATGGCGCCTGTACTATTTATCATAGGAAGTTGAAATAGGGCTCAAATTGTGCAGAATTAAAATTAGGAATGAAGCCTGTGATTAGATTTTTGATATCTTGCTTAGAACCAGAGTAATTTGAGTTTTATTGTTTTTCCTAACCTCAAAGAGCGGTAGAGTCTTAAGATGTAAAGACAATCAGGATTCTGAAATAATAATTTAAAGAGTTGTCACTTCAGTAAGTAATTTATTAATTTTCTTTATTATTTAGCTTATTGATTTTCCTTTCGTAATTTTTCTATTAAAGTCTCTGGTTAATATATACATATATTTAAAATTCAACCACACAATTTAATGTCTGGATATTTGTCAATGTATTAAAATACATAAATAATAACTGCTATATTATAGAATTCAGTTAAACGATGCCGATGCCCAACCATCGTCGGGCCCCTGATAAGTCGGACGCGACGAAGCGATGCAGGACATGGCATAAAGCCGAGCCAACATCTTAATGACGTATTGTCTGATGTTGGAACAGTTCCTATGTGTCACACTTGCGCGACAAATCCCTTGGTATCTCTCACAAATTTTATATATATTTTAATATTTTAAAGTGATCACTATACTTTATTTTCTTCCTAGTTCATCTGTCTCTAGCAATTTCTCGTCTCTATTATATATTTCTATTCTGATTCAAAATATTATATTTTGATTGAACTCAATCGAATTGACGGGCAAAAAGTATAAGANTATGTGTGTGTGTGTGTGTGTGAGTGTGAGAGAAACGAAATAGGATTGGATATTAAAATGTTCCCCGAATTGAAATATAGGTTGGACGCAGTGAGTCTATACAGAGCCCCGGTGCTAGATTGGTTGGGAAAAAATAAAGTTTTTAAATAGATTCTAAAATACGAACTCAACTTTGCTTTACAGTTGACCATCATGACTTATTTAAAAAATGCATATATATATATTTAAAATGCATACATGTATAATAAATTGAGATTATTTTTAAAAGTAATATAGGTATGTCCGGTAAAAAAAATAGATTTGTTAAATGAAAATGTCTTCATATTCTTGATAATTGAGTTTTAAAAATGACGATGTTTCGAAAAAAATATGGTCTTAACTAATACGACTGCTTTACATTTATATTACAATTTTGAGGAACATTTTTATTTGATATTTTCTCAAAATTTATTAATCAAGATTATAAATTAACTTTTGAGTAATGTTTTTACCTAACAATGTTCATGGTGGCTAAAGATTATGCTGCCATATATGATACGCACTGATATCCAAAGGTAAGGTAAAATATAGCATCTCTAATGTTTGGCATTTTAAAGTAATATTTTTATTTTCTCATATAACGAGAAAGTTTTGTGTGGGCGTGAAAATTAAATTTTGATGGATGTACATGTATTGAGGTCCCCTGAGTCCAAAAAAGTGATTTTAAAGAAAATGTCTGTCTGAGAAACTAATAAGTGTGTTTGAATTATTTCAAATTCATTTTGAAAAAATCGGTTGAGATGCCGTGTCTTTGTATATTCAAAGAAATATTTTTCACATTAATGCTATAATGTATTTAGAAAAAAAAAAAGATATAAAAGAATAGGATTAAAAATCTAATGTAATTTTGAAGATAATAGTAAAACTTGAATTTATAAATAAACATGCATTCACAATCTTCTTCTTTTTTTTTACAAAAATAATAAAGCAACTAATTATCTTAGGTATTTTTAAAAGCATTCTAGTTAAATATATTTTAGGGGAGAAAAAAAACAACATTTTCGTCTAATCTCATTTAATCCAGTTTTACAAAATAAGCGAATATTAAATTATAAATAAATAATACTAAAAGTGTTCTTTAATATTTTCAAGCTTAAATGAATTATGTTTTAAATGTATTTAGGTTAAATAAGCTTGCGAAGGATCAAATAGTTTAGTTTATTTTTTCATTTTATAAAAAAAAGTTGAAGGGTAAAACACAAAAAAAATATAAATATGTATTTCTTTTATGTATAATTCCAAAAATTTCAAAGACTTCAAAAGAGGTTTATCGTTAATTTTTTTATAGTGAATTTAATGGTTTAAGGGACACCTGGGATCATTAGAAAAAAAAATTGGTCTTAAACAGGAATAAAGAAATAAAATGTCAGTACACAAATTGGGAAAAGAAATCCCGATTGATGCTAATTAGGTACAATTGCTGCAAATTTCAGTTCAATTTTTAATTTTTGAAATACTTGCTAACTTAGCAAAATAGCATAAGGCAAGTATGTAGGAGAGCAGAGGGAAAATACTCCCTGCTACTCGTACGAGAAACTCCCAACGAGGGGAGCACCGGCACAGGAGCATGGACAGCGCGACTGGCAGGAACATGGACAGCGCGATTGGCAGGAACATGGAAAGCGCGATTGGCAGGAGCATGGACAGCGCGATTGGCAGGAGCATGGACAGCGCGATTGGCAGGAACATGGACAGCGCGATTGGCAGGAACATGGACAGCGCGATTGGCAGGAACATGGACAGCGCGATTGGCAGGAGCATGGACAGCGCGATTGGCAGGAGCATGGACAGCGCGATTGGCAGGAGCATGGACAGCGCGACTGGCAGGAACATGGACAGCGCGACTGGCAGGTTCGCGACAGCGCAAGAACATGGGCAGCACAACATAACATGGCAGCACATGAAACCTGTTAACATACTCGTGCTGCTCTATTTCATCCCTACTTCCCTGCTCACTACCACTGCCATATGTTAAGCCAGAGGAGAACTTAAGGTGGCGCATACTTAAAGTTTTTTCTACAAATTACCTAAACTTGTTTCTAAAATATTAAACTTGCTAAATAAAACTGCATTTTTTCTTCCCGGTTTCTTTCACGTCCCGATCACACAAAAATTATATTATTATAGGCCGGGGGATCAGCTACATTACTCATCGAACCAATGTGGATAATAAGTGTGACAAAAAATTAGTGACACATTTTTACCTTGTTGTGTGCAAATCTTCACTAGATATGTCGGCGTTTAGACCTCGGTTTTAGACGAGTTGCGCGTATACTAAACTATACCATGCCATTTTTTAAAAAGTATTTATACAGAAATATTTATTATTCGTCAACTATAGTTAGTGGATTAATACCTATAATTTTTTAGGCTTCTTTACTGGTGACGTATGTATGTTTGTTTTAGATTTATTTGGTTAGAATTAAACTTAAACAAAATTATTCAAATGAAATTTCAAGGTTGAAGTTATAAAATTTAATTAAATTAGGGCTATAAACTAGTTTGATAATTAATTTTTATTTTAGTTTATCTTCTTTTTTTTATTTTGCTCTGACTTTGTTTATTCATCTATATATAAAAAAAAAAAAATCAATTCAATGTCAGGTTCGAAGAGATCTAAATTTACAAAAGCTCGGTACAACGTTGCAATTCGTTTACAAACCGATAAGTTATATGAAAGCGTTAGGGTGGATCTTCATCCGGTGATTTACACAAAACCATAAAACATTTTCGCAGTGGAGTATATGGTAGAGGGGATGGTAGGTCATAAACTGGAGGCCAGTACAGGGTTAAATCGTTCCCATAGCGGTAACTTATCATTTGGGTCCCCCACTTCGACCTACTCTCATAGGACGTCCACAAATATTATTCCTTGTGCAGGCTTCACCCCCTTCTGATAACCCTATAACCTATGCAAAGTTGCACAGTCTCCTAGAACTTCCAAATTCTGAATTATCTCCTTTTCATTTTAAGTGCATCCGAAAGGTAATAAAGTATCGTAAGACATTAATTTTCTTGTTATCGTAATTCATTTCTCAGACTCGAAGTAGTCGAATGAACTCGAAAATCATTATTACCTTTTGGAACGGATATAATTCAATGTGAATTGATTTTAGTGCAGTGATAATGGTCTTGGATTAATGCTTGAATTGCAGAAGCGGCAATTATACAGGTCCATGGGCATTCACCATGTGCTTTTGAGGTGCCATCTTCATTCTCCTAACCCTTGTGTCAAAGGGAACAATGGTAAGTACAGTAAACTGTAGTTCCCTTATACGCATTGTTAGTAAGTCCCCTTTTGTCAGTTTCTAAGGTCATAAACTTGGAATGAAACCCTTACAGTTTAACTCGTCAGAGTTAGTTCGAGCATGACAAATTCATCTGTGTAAATTTAGTTCCCTACATTTTCAAGTTACTTGTCAAATATAACGCAAAGTTAAGGATAACGACTACCATGATTTCCACATGAGTGTTAAAATGCAGATCTCAAAAGCGAAAACTTAACTTAATAATATATATTCAGATAGAAAATAATAAAAAAAAAACTATAAGGTAAATTGGAATCACAAACAAAAAATTATGAAAAGCAAACTAGCGCATTAAAAAGTAGTCTGAGTTTAACAAAAAGAAAAGATTAACAGAAAACTCCGCGGCGCGCGTCGCGGCAACCCATGTAGGCCCTAGGTCAGATAAACAGCTGATGCAATATATAATATGTAATTATTGAAACGGGGTTAGTGTGACGCTCTATCAGCTGCAATAAACATTATAATTAACATGCGCAGGCGCAACCAGTTAGTCACCACTTCACAAAAGCAGCTAACCATTTATATGGTGATGCTGGCGGCTGAACACCGAGCGAGGGATTAATCAAGTTCTGTGGTCGCCCATCCAAGTATAGCCACGCTCCATGCTGTTATCTTTATTGATAAGATAAAACAATTGCGTAGCGTATGTCTGTCGATACATGGATCCAAAAATGTTTATTGATGTCTGAAACGGATTTCTGCTTTGAAAATTTTTTAAATCAGAATCAGAGACCTAAAAAAATATTCGTTCTTCGGAAAGATCACATAGCTGTGACCTTCGGTAAACTCGGAAGAAAACTCGAAACAATTTTGGTGAAAATGTGTTGACCAAAATAATTTGAAGAGTTAAGTAGAGATAAGTAATTTGAAGAGTTTGTAATTTTAACTTTCTCATATATTTTTAACTTTATTTACATGTACATGAGAATATATATGATCAGAAGTTTTAATAAGGAGTAAACATTAAATTTTAATTTTATATTAAGGTAGGATCCTGCCGTGGGTAAAAATTAATAAAACTCAGTTCTGTGTCGGCAACGTTTCGACCTCACCGGTCTTCATCAAGCCTAAAATACAAATGTATTCGATGTGGATGTAATATATGGTAATTAGGATCTCCAGTAGTTTCGACCTCACTACATCGAATACATTTGTATTTTAGGCTTGATGAAGACCGGTGAGGACGAAACGTTGCCGACACAGAACTGAGTTTTATTAATTTTTACCCACGGCAGGATCCTACCTTAATATAAAATAATCATAACTGGGTACACATAGAAAGTTCTTGTTAAATTTTAATGTATTTAGTTAAGTGTACATTTTATTTTGAAAGTGGATGTGCAACAACAGGGGTATAATGAAGCCAGTAGACTCGCTTATAACTAGTTTTAATTCTTTATCGAAGAAGTTTCAATTTCACTCTGGTGTTTATTGGAGCAGACAAAGTAATAATTTATTAACTCGATGCTAACCTAATCAGAAGGACAATAACATAAAGTGAAACTTGTGTAAAGTGGGTGTTGGGAGCCCCAAGTTGGGATTGCCCAGTTCTCATGGTGTGTGTAGCCCCCGGGGCTGGCCCCACAGCTTTTCAAATAGTTAAATCCCCCAACTTTAACTAGTTGGCGAAATCCCCACCAGTTAAACTAAACTGGTTCAATTCACTTTGTTCAAACTACAGCTATTAGTTCACTAGAAACTCTTATAGATGTCACTAACATTACAGCTAATACGGTTAAATACACACAATTATTCGACACGGGTTCTACAGTCCAAAAACTAAATTAAAAAGTGTTTTATTAAATGTACAAGAATTAATAAATAAATGAATAGAGTTTAACTTGTTTTTCTCTCAAACATCCATTTTATAAAAGACTTATAAAAGTGTTTTTAATCTTCACTATAACTTTATCGGCAAAGCCCTCAAGCTGTATTTCTTTCATTTATCCTAATTTGTTTTAAATACATTAATATATAAATATTTTAAAAACCTGTAAAAATATTCTGGCAATTAATGTGGCACATAGCTTCCTCGCAAAGAAAAGACCAAATTTAGAAAAATACTTAAATATCAAAAAGTTGAAACCGCGTGGCACTGTTCCAGTGAATATTTAATAAAGTCGAATTTAAACATTTGTTGAAGAAACAAAGCCTCCAACAGGCACCAAAAGTTAGCGCATCTATAATTTATTTAATCAACGAATATAAAACTGCAACCAAATCGTAGAAACCTCTGTATAACCAGGTTTTTTTATCCCCCCCCCCTCAAAACAGAATATAACAACAATTAATCTACTATGCAAGAGCTTTTCAACGATATACATCATATTATAAAAGATTAACTTTAACATTTGTACCCCTGTCCTCTGAGGTACCAAAATTATATTTTTAAAGAACAAACAATACAAAAAGGCATTCATTTAACTAATAAATTCATATAAATAAAAAAACCTAATATCAAAAAAGTATTTAAACCCTTTAACCTACAACAAAATTATAAATCGGTACAAAAGTACATGCACAACATTTTTAAAAAATCAACAAATAAAATAGCTTTAATGTACATATCAAGGCCTTTAAAATGATATACGACACAATATTAAAAAACAAAAAAAGTGGTCACGTGACACGGCGCACGGGAAAAAGTTTACTCTCATGTTCTCAGCAAGTAGGATGAACTAATGAAATAAAATATACTCAATTTAAAGAGCATTAGTGTGAGATTCAATCGCCGCAATCAGAAATAAAATCGGCCAACTATTATAGAATCTATGGCCATTCAAAGACAAAAATGGAAAAAAACAAAACCAAAAAATAACAAAATTATCACCATTTAAGGTACAACCGTTGATGATTCGACAAAAACTCATAGGACTAAAGTTGTAGATCTTTTAAAATCAGTTACCACTTGTGTTATCCATTTTCTAGTACGACTTACCGTTTGGCTGCAATAAGCCCTCAAACCAGCTTAAAAATCAAGTCGGCCATTTTTATTTTTTAAGGGTGGAAGGAGGGGGAAAAGTGAACTTTTTATAATTATTTTGGTTCACAATGTAGACGTTGCGCGTCGAATGGCGCAAACCGCAAGTCTCTAGCTCTTCTGGAAGTGGGTAAACATTAATGTCAGTCAGTGAGTCAGTGAGCCATGAGGCTTTGTAGTATAAGACATATTAATTTAGTACGATTTGAAGTGCGCAGGTGGTTGAAATTTGGCAGGTGCTATCTGCAAGCTACTCTCGACAAACCATGAAAATTTCATTAAAATCAGATGATTACTTTTAAAGATATAGCTGTAAATAAATGTATGTTTGTGTGCATGTAGAAGATGAACAAATAACCGCAGAAAGTTGAAACTTATATGGGACCAACAATGGGCTAAGTATGACCTACCACCCAAATTTCATTAAAATTGGACGTGTAGTTTTTAAGATATGGCGGTTCGCAAAAATTTGTGACAGACCGACAGACCGACAGACCGACAGACCGACAGACAGACACGGAACCAAAAATGTTCCCTGATGTCTGAAACGGATTTCTGTCTTGGAATTTTTGAAATCGGAGACCTAAAATTTTTTCGTTCTTCAGAACGATCACATAGCTTCCGCTACCTTCGGTAAGCTCGGAAGCAAAAGTAAAATAACTAACAAATAAAATAAGTTGATATTTTTAAATACAAGCTTTTATTCGTATTCTTCTCACCAAACTCTTTCATTTGATACCCATATCATGGGCTTGCTAAAAATATGTATAGCTAGTCAGCCATCTTGGGCTGCTCTCCATATTGGATTTAGAATGACGTCACATAGCTAACCATGCATTTTCATCCAAACTAAATGTGTATGCAAAATTTGAATTCAATCGGTTGAGGATAACTGCTTTAAATATCAGTTGCAAGATTTGACCCGAACACACCATACAAACATTGCGAGTTTAATTATTAAAAAGCTGTATTATTTTAAAAGCTTTTAAAATAATAAAGATCACTTCAAAACTTTTTTAAAGGGAAGTTTATTAATAATTAGTTATTAGTTTGAGTCTAACCAATTTATTTTAATTTGGCACTCAGGGTGAGCCTGCTCCTTATTTTGATTTAAAAGTAGGTTTGGCCAGTATGAGCAATTCAAAAGTTCATAAATCGGCCCAGTGGATCTCATTATGTAAAGTTTGGAGGCTATTTTCGCTTTGTGCTGGAACTTCACAATGTGGTTAGAATGAAGCAACTGAAATTGTCATTTCACGCTTTTCAGAGTAGTATTGAAGTCCTAATCATTGATATCAGGGTGGCAAGGCAAGTCGATGTGGTCGAGGCAAGTTATTGAGACGCAAAATTAAGTTTCATGAAGTTGCTCTATACGTAACGAGGCTAATGAAAGGCGTTTTGCGTGTTATTGTCGAACAGAGAGAAGAACACTTTGCTGGTTTAGCCGTGTCAGAAGGATGAGACAAGGAATATAGCCCTCAACAGAGTAAGCATCTATCACCAATGAAGTCTGCATTCAAACTTCGGCAAACTTTTAACCAAAAAGATGTCAACTAGAAAGACTTCAGAACTTGGTCTATGGGAATTCAGGGCAACCACTGAAAAGTATGGAAAGCCCTTAAAAGTTAGTTGTTTTGTGCTTCAGTCAGATTTTAACCCCAGTCTCAACTCCTGTACTCGAACTCTTCCTTGTCTCACCGTCAATTATAATAACCATAATAGCGGTTAGAACAGCTTTGTAAAATAAAGTCAATTTTAGTAAGATACATAATTCATCATTCTTAAAAGTCAGTATAAGTAGAACTCTGGGGTTTTACTAAGCGTTCCAACTCCTATCGTATCCCTACAGTCCAAAATCCTAAGAACGACCTTAAAGTCAACTTCGATCATGACCTAGCCATATCTCGATACAAATCATTCCATGACTCCTTATCCCAACACTCTAATCCAGTGTTTCCCAAACTTTTCTGTCCTGGGAACCACCTCCAACCTGGAATATTTTTTCGCGGCCCACCTATACATATTAACACTTTGATGTAAAGCCCACCTCAAAATTAACACATCTAGTTAAACTTTACTCTTCGATGAGAATTTTTGAGTGAATGTGTAATTTAATTATTTAAAAATTTCATTTTTGTAGCCCAAAACTTGTTTTAAAAGGCACCCAATCCGCGACCCGGCTAATCTTAAGTTAATGCTACGTGGAGAAATGGTAAAAATGGACTGTAGATAACTAAGAAAAATGATAAAAAAAAGTGGTGAAATGAAAAGTGGTGATGTACCTGGTGATGATAATAAAGGTGGTGAGGAGAGGGCCCTCTCAGCAGTGATGATGGTGATGGTTTTCTTGAAAGCAGAGATGATCTGGAGGTGAATGAGAAGAGAGAGAGAGAGAGAGAGGGAGAGTAAGAGAGTGAGTGAGAGAGAGATCAAATAAAAAGAGGTATCATGTGAACTGGTCTAGATCTCGTTCCCAACTGAACTAGAAAAAAGGGGGGAGGGGGCAGGCTACACGCTTCCTCCCATTCAAAAGTAAACAACAACCTTACACACTTACGCATTGACCTATGGTCAGTCAATACCAAAATTTAACACTACGGTTGAGAATTTACTAGTATTAAATAGTACTATAATACTTTATTTTTGTTACACTTTGTCACTCATTACATTTGTATGATTTATGCATCGAAGAAATAATGTAAGTGTGATTTGTACATAGGAGAATTAATATCCATTTGTCAAAAAATACGTTGAGTCGTAGCATTAACTTGAGATTCACCCGCGACCCACCTTAATTCCCCCCGCGACCCACTAGTGGGTCACGAGCCATAGTTTGGGAACCGCTGCCCAAATCCATTAACCCACAACCTGTATAGTTACCTATCGTTCCTGGAAATCCTTCTCGACGTCGAGAGGTAGTGACCACGTGATTTATTGAAAAATTCTTATCTTCTATGAATATGTAATTGTTCAAGCTAGTATCTGTAAGTACTGTTAATGGACAGTTCCTCACTTTAAGTCGCTCATTTCATTGTAAAAAATACATTATAATTTAAATTTAATAAAAACTAAAAAAAAGTCAGTATTTTAGAATGGTCCAAATCAAAGTGGCAGATCACTATTTTAAAATAATAATAACTAGAGGAAATATAGAATTAAATTATTAAGAGAACAAGTACGCAATTGTTCATCCTAGATTGTATCAGAAGTATGGAAAGCGCTGGCGAGCTAATAACGGTTTATTTTGGAATAATAATTTTAAACCACGAATTTTATCTTATTTAAAACTATACCCAACAAAAGCAAGAAATTTCAAATCAATTATCAAAAAAGTTCCAATTAAACCATGGTTCTGGAAATCAAAATTACCACGTAGGAATATAATCAAAATTAATAGATTGAGAAGTTACCATGCAAGATGCATTCAATACCACTATATGATAGGACTAAGTGATTCGCCTATATGTTATACATGTCCAGATAAAGAAGAAAGTATGACTCACATCCTATTGGAATGTCCTAAGTACAAATCCGAACGTACCGAATTATTCAAAGAACTTAAAATTCAAGAAATTCAAGNCTCAGATCCGCTAGTGAGTCGCATTCTTCAATTATGTGACTCACTGTCAGCGCTGCGATCCCGCAGTGTCGGCATCGGGGGGCACGCTCATTAGTCAAGAGGTGCCCATGCGTCAGCTGCGTGTGGCCGATTCTCAGTCGCGTGAGGACGACGCTTTCTCTTCTTGAAAGTGTTACGTCTGTTAGTGTCGTCCTCACTTTAGCTTTTATTCTTCTTAGCTGGGTGGGGACCTGCTCCCAGACTGATTGCCAGCTACGCCAGACGGCGTTGACAGCAGCCGTCTTGGCATCGTCAAGCCGGACGGGAGCAAGATCCACCACCTCCGCAGCGGCCCCACGCTTGGCGGCTTCATCGGCCGCCTCGTTGCCAGCGATGCCGACATGCCCCGGCACCCACACTAAAGCCACGCGCTTCTCTGAAATGCGAAGGTTTCGCGCGTGGCTATAAATTTTTATGATGACTGGGTCGTCGCTGAACTTATCTTGCAGGGCGTGAAGAGCAGAGAGCGAGTCGGAAGCGATGACTACGCTCTCGTCGACGCTCTCCACGCACAGTTCAAGGGTCTTCTCGATGGCTCGGAGTTCGGCGGTGTACACACAATATATTATCGCACTAACTAAAACAATTAGATATAATATCAATAAAAATACTTATACTCATTGAATAGCTAAATTCAAAATACAATTTTCCCTAGGTTTATTTTTTTCGAATATTTTTAAACAGAAAACTGATAAGAAGACAAACTAAAGTTTTCATTTCACTGTTCTACCTATCATGCATTAAAACACGTCAAAACTAATTACTTAACGTGTTGATTGTGTTAAAATATTTGTTTTGAAATATTTCCCCTAATACCATTCCCCGTCGTTGCCTTAACATTAACAAATTTTACCTTTTTGTCA
This sequence comes from Gerris buenoi, assembly GCA_001010745.2. Lineage (NCBI taxonomy): Eukaryota > Metazoa > Arthropoda > Insecta > Hemiptera > Gerridae > Gerris > Gerris buenoi. The sequence continues at coordinate 558,716 of KZ651372.1, forward strand.
CGTCTTGCCGTTCTCAAGTTTTTAATTCACTTATCCTCGTTTTCACTGGGGTTTTACCGATGCTAAAACTTCGCTTCTCTTACGGCCGAAGCATTATAAAACTTTCGCCCAGTTGTTAAGAGGTTTGCGCCGAGCTTTATACAACCTCCCACGAAGATTTCATTAGTTCCCTCCGCAGATCCATTTGTTTCCATCTCAAGAGATGGATCGTTTGTCATCCATCAACTTATTTTTCCATTAACATTGTTGCGTGCCTTTTTTCTTCAGAAATTTTTGTAGTACTTCTTCAAATTACCTTTTCTCGTTTTCTGTTGCTCTCTAACTCTAACTATATCAGATCGGTTTATTAATGATGTCTATTATTTTACCTCCCATCCATTTAAATGTCAACAATTTTTTTTCATATAAGACAAAGTTTGTGCAATCAACACTAACGCCTGTCATTTATTATACGTGGATAAATGATCATCACTAGATTCAAAGCCTATATACATTTTTTGTGAAATTAACTACGTTTTGATAACAAAAATTCCACAGGGTTCGATTCCGCGCCGTGATGCTCTGATTTGATGCGGAAAAATAAGTTTAATGCGATCCTTATCAAACATGTTTGCTAGGCAGAAAAGAGTACGATAAGCATAATGATATGATGAGTATGATAGGCAGTAAAAAGGTATGATTTGTGAAGAGGCAGGAATACCCTAGGCACTCTTTTACATGGCTACCCTCCCAATTCTATTTAGTATTTATTTATTATTAAATCCAAGTAGAATATTTCCTGTACTAAAATACATTGGACTAAATGTCCATTATCGTCTTACTAGATAGTTAGACTAACGGATATTGTCACTTTTAATTACAGATGTGTAATATTCCTTTGTCCCAAAGGAATATGAGTGTTTGAAGTTAAAATTGTCAATTAATTTTCAAAAAAATGCCGAACACAAAAATGTACAAAAACGGTGGGTAGCCAAATAAAATGTTGTCACATTCGATCTAATTTACTTGGTCTCCCACCCTAAGGTGGGTAACCAAATAAAGAAGTACTGAACTCTCTACCACGAGAATAGAAAAAATCCTCGGCTAATTAGTGTGCCACCTTGCTTTCTCGCATCCTATTACGCATTTTATTAATGTTATGCTTTTACAACTCAATAATGTCTAATTTATTCAACTCTTTTCCCCGTTTGTCTTGTATTGACATGAATTAAAGTATCAATTTTGCAAAAGTTAAAGAGCGCAGTTGGTTGGAATTAATCTGGTGCTACCTACGTGCTACTTCCGACAAATAATCCATATCTCATACAACTTAAAAGAGAATGAGTACTTTTAAAGGTATAGTTATAAATAAATTTATGTTTGTGCGCAGGAAAAAGATGGTGTCGGAGAGGAAGAAATAAGAGCAGATGGTTGAAACTTATATGGGACCACAAAAATGGGCTAAATATGACGAGTTAGATATGCTGGTCCGCAAAAATTGAACGGCAGACCAAAAGACAGACACGAAACCAAGAATAATCTCTGATGTCTGAAACGTTTTTTTGTCTTGCTATTTGTGAAATCGGAGACATAAAATTTTGACGTTCTTGAGAACGATCGGTACTTACTTTCGGTAATTTCGGAAGCAAATGGCCTAAATTACAAAGTTTGAACAAGAGGTGCCTTTTTCTTAAATTTAAAAATCACTAGCAACTATACATGGGTAATATAATTCAACGATCTATAAATTGATAAATCAGAGATAAAAATGGGAGAAGAAAACAATATATATTTAAATTACAACTTAATAATTACATTTGAGCCAGAACTTATTAGGTTGACCTGAGACGAACATATTTCAACTGATTAAGTCTTAAATAGAGTTTTAGCCAGCAGAATAATGATAAGCCGGTTATCTTTATGAAGGCAAAAGTGTCCATTATATTATTTGTCATCTTTCTCCTTCTCCTTTCTATTCTAGTCTAACTTGAATAGAAAATGTTGAAGAGAAACAAATTAAGCTATCAAAAGACGAAAACACTTTCACTTCAAAATAATTATAATAATAATCCACTGATTAGAAGTAATCATCAGGCTTATTTATCACTATAAATAAGCCTGATGATGACTTGGACCTGCAAAAGGGATTATACAGTGGTAAATTTAGAGTTAGTATAGCTAGACACAATATATTATTTAAAATTTCGTTTGATCAATATAATACTTGAAAATGAATTAAAATAAATTACTTAATTGATATTTCATGTTTAGGCTATGGTAAATATGGCAAAAAGCGTTATTGTTACCTAAAAACTCAGAGAAGGGTAACAGATAAGTAGAAAGCTATAGGAGGTGTGCAATCCAGTCTCCAGCTTTAGGGGCCTCTCCTACCGCGCTTCTCAGGGTCGAAAAGAGTTAACTGGTACCAGGGAACTAGGTACTCGCAGGAGGTAGTCGTATTTGCTCTAGATGTTGCACTAGGCTAGAGACTAGGTCTTTATGATTAAAAGTGCCTATATAATAAGATAGCTAGCGAGTTATTAGGTTTACCTAAGTTGAAACATATTCCAATTAAGCTTATATTAAAAGGTAATTGTGAAGTTGATGATTTTGAATTCTCATTCTACATGTCCCTGGTGTATTTCTTCTGTAACCATTACCTTGGTTTTTCTCATCAGAAAAGCTTTGCAATGTTGAATAAGGAAATTGTCGGGTATCTTAATTTCCCAAGGTGTAATGAGGCCGTGTCCCCTTTTCAGTTTAATTCCCCAAGGCCCCCCCCCCAACC
>KZ651373.1:12307-24259 GCA_001010745.2 Gerris buenoi
ATTTTTTTCTGAAGTTGCATTCAACATGGGGGACCAATAAAATCGTTTCCCTCAAAATTTTCCCGCCTTATGATTGTGCCAACTCTAATCTTATAGACTGTAAGAAATTTGTGTATTACATGTTAACTGGAGCTATAAGATATTTTTGTATATACATACCTACATTTTTTATTATTTTTATTGCTTTTAGTGTACGTGGCAAACATACATTGTATTTTTTTGGTTTCTAACAATTATAGATTATTTCAGTTAATTTATGAGAAATTTAAGCATTATTTTGGGGACTATCTTTGTGATAAATTAAAACAATATCTCCATTTATAAGTCTATATTAAACAGAACTGGATTTTCAAACAATAAATGACATCATCATGCAAAAAAAAAAAAAAAAAAAAAAAAAAAAAAAAAAAAAAAAAAAAAAAAAAAAAAAAAAAAAAAAAAAAAAAANAAGAAATCTAATCTCCAATAGTCAGAATTTCTAAACTAATAATTTTATCATATTTTTGAAGCTAAAAGCAAAAAGAAGAATCCGAGCCATCTTCTTTTTGAAACTAAATGCAAATAAAGATAATGGCTTAAATTCTTATGTATGACACCGATGATCATTTTAGATACTCTTATTATCTTCATTTCTTCTGTTAAGAATATGGAAACGGTATAGTTTATATTATTATTTCTAAATTGTTATATCAACTACAATGTCCAATTTTCTACCTTGACTGAAATTAGTAATTAGAAATTGATAAAAATATTATATATTTAAAAGGTTTATGCAAGTAAAACGAAATGATTTATTTTAATTCATGTATGTAGGACAAATTGAAAAGCTAAATAAATAATATATGTGTGAACTTGATAAAACAACGCTTTAAAAAACTTTAATCGTTTTTTAAAAAATACTCAATAGGCCGAGCGCCAGAGACTTTGAACCAAAAAAAAATTCGGATAAAGCTGAATTTTGGTTTATGGCTTTATTTTGGTTCCCTGATGAACAGACTAAGTTTTCCCCCTCGAGGAAGATCGGCGCTGGCCACCATTTTGAAAAAAAAGGTACCAAAATTCGGTTTTTGGCCAATAACTTCGTTTTCATCGATGATACGACAAAAAAAGATATTATCAAATTTGTAGGTATTCAAATTATCAATAAAAAAGGTTAAATGTAATTTTTCACTAAAGTCAATAGTTTCGAAGCTATAGCGCGGCGAAGTGGACATGATTTTTAGACTTTTTATTTATTATCGTCAATGTATTTTTCGTCTAAAAATCATACCGCATTTCGCGGCGCTATAACTTCGAAACTAATGACTTTAGCGTATAATGACATTGAACCTTTTTTGTTGACAATTTAATTTCCTACGAATATGATAATAACTATTTTTGTCGTATCATCGATGAGAACGACGATATTTGCAAGAAACCGAATTTTGGTCCCTTTTTCAAAATGGCGGTCAACGCCGACCTCCCTCGAAGGAAAAAACTTAGTATGTTCATCACGGGACCAAAATAAAGCCATAAACCAAAATGCAGCTTTATCCGATTTTTTCCCGTTAACGGCCCTTTTTGAGCTAACGCTCTTGGCCTATAATACAAATATGCATATTTAAAATAAACGTGTCCATTTAATCTGGTTTTTGTTCGTTTATAGTCATAAAAATGGACAAAAGTCCATGGTGGAAAATTACCTGTGTGTACACAAGGGGTACTGTAACGTTATCGTAGCCGATGAGCGAACCAAGTCTCCATCTTATATCGGACATCTCCATTAGAAGGGTTTGCACCATTTGATCGGATTGAATCATGGCCTCTTTCCTAGCCCTGTTGATGATGTTGACCGCCCATGTTAGTGGCATCCAGTACTTGGCCATCGGGTGACGTTCGTCCATCATCTCAAATATCTTCCTCTCACTTTCCAGCATCAAACCTGCATCGCCTCATTTCTTCAGTTTTTTGTTATTTAAATACAACCCTAACCCTACATCAAACCTGCATCGCCTCATTTCTTCAGTTCATTGTTATTTAAATACAACCCTAACCCTACATCAAACCTGCATCGCCTCATTTCTTCAGTTCTTTGTTATTTAAATACAACCCTAACCCTACATCAAACCTGCATCGCCTCATTTCTTCAGTTCATTGTTATTTAAATACAACCCTAACCCTACATCAAACCTGCATCGCCTCATTTCTTCAGTTCTTTGTTATTTAAATACATCCCTAACCCTAACTTCCCTTTATTACAACTGTGCGTTGTTAAAATGACGATCTACTTTGATATATAAAATCAAAAGTATCGAATCTTATCAAAAAATACTAATTATTGTAGTAGTTAATTTAATTTTATTGATATTGAACTCAAAGACTGAAAAATAAAAGCGAAAAGACGGACTTAGCATCTACATCCGAATCTCAGTCTTTACCGAAAAAATAGAAGGATAATAATTGACGATGAAGGAACATAGTTTAATCTAAAGGAACAGTTCATTGTTTATTATCAATAGTTGATGAACATAAAAACAAAATGATCTTAACAACTGCAATACGAAAGAACTTGAAGCGACCTAAAATGCAGAACTGTTACTTTTAAATAACAGGTAGTTGTTCCTTAGCAAAGAAAGAAATGAACAAAAGAGACTGCAATCAAATATTCCAATCAACCTACTAATAATAGTTCACAATGAAAGACAGATCACAAATAAAGAACGAACGAATTGAATACATAGTTTTATACAAAGTATTAAATAACATTAGTTTCATTAAAGTTAAATTAGAACAGACGAAATAAAAAAAAGAAGAATAGACGAAATAACGCGAAGAAAAGAATTGCAAGATTTAATATATAACACTGGTCCATACAGCAAACCGAAAGGCATGTGCATCACACTTCTCTTACATTTGCACTTCAGTAAAAGAATGTTCAAGAAGCTCAAAACGACGAAGAAGAATTTGTGAATTAATCATAGACTCTAAACTTAATTTTAATAATAAAACATTCCAAAAAACCTATTCATCAATAATAAATTTTACATTATGAATCGAGTAACTGATTGACAAGTAACCAGTATGAACAAATTGTAATACAAGTAAACTTTGTCGACGGGGTAACACAGGGTGAAGGACAACAATGTCAGGAGAATGTAAAATTCAAATTAAGTGTTGGAAAAGGTGCATAAAAACAAGCAACCTTGGTCTTAATGAAATTATTACAAATTGCAACCACATAGTGAAACTGGAGATACTCTTTTTAAAATAAAATTGTAAATACTATAAAAGTTTTAAGGGTTTAAACTTAAAAAGGTTCAAGGATTAATAGAGACATAAATCCTTATTTGAAATAGACTACTATATGATTCATAATTTGAAATGTGAAGCATAAAAGGAAACAATCTTTTAGTGATATTTTTATGTTCGAAGTAGTAACAACCTGCTTCAAATTTTACAAGTATTTCAAATAGTCCAAGGAGATAGTGTGCGATAAGATAAATGTATGACTAACATCAAGCTAGAATTTTGTTTAAAGTGTCTTTTAAGAAGTTATTAGTGTATTTTAGTGAATTTTAGTGTCTTTTAAGAATATATGGTTGTCTAAGTTCGTCAGCGAGACATATCTTGACAATAGACGTTTGAAAAAGCAAACCGTTGGAGAGCGATCGTGTCCCACCTATTTTGGTGGACTATGTGATTTTCATGATCCTGAGTACAAACTTAGTCAGTACACACCAGAAATCAAGTTTATGTTAATTTGTCACTTGAATGGTTATTTATTCAAATATTACTCAGAATTAAAGTGGTCACCTATTAAGTGAAAATCTAACTTCAATTTGATTTTCGGTCGAATAACTTATTTTGTACTCAGGGTCATGGAAATCACATTGTCCACCAAAATCGGCGGGACTTGGCTAGTCTCCACCGGATTTGTTTTTTTCAAATGCCTATTGTCAAGCTATGTCCTGCAGACGAACTTTGCCGACCATATATTCTTAAAAGGCACCAAAAGATTAACTTATACACAAAATTCTGGCTTGATTTTAGTCACTTTTTTGCACGCTATCTCCTGGACAATAAAGGTGATATATTAATCCTCTTTATTTTTATAACTTACAATTTTTTGTATTGTTTGTTATGTGAAAGTTGTTCAGTTTATTTATCCATATTTGTCGTTGAAAATATTTACACCTTGAATAATCTAATCAATTAACTTAAATGAAATCCTATATGACATTTAAATAACACAAATGATTGATTCTGGATGCAAGACTTTCAACACAGATACAAACTAGCTAAAGTTTTAATTAATATAAAATACCTATACTAGTCGAACAACTAAAACTAGTTTGGTTATATCATGTATTTTAAAAGAAGTAAAGACCTACGAACAAAAAAAAATCAAATACGGTCATGAAGAGAACGTTCTTGAACTATAAGTACAAGTAAATATGGCACTGTCCGATGTCAACTCTCTAAATAAAGACTCATTTAGCTGGTTTTTAAAGAAGTACTTCCTGAAGACATTCTTTATGTTTCTAATGGACAAAAACTATTGACTCGTGAGCGGAATAGAACTTCGTGAAGTAACCGAAGGATTGAATTCAGAGCAAGGACGCGTGAATTATTAAAAAAACCTTTTCAGAGCGACCTTTCCAAGAATTTCTTATTGGTAATAACAAAACGATCTGTTGTGTTTCACATTATACAAATTATACAGGAACAAGAAAAACCCGAATAAATGATCATCATGATCATTATCAATTCGTGAGAATAGAAAAACAAGAAAATTAATCAATTCTTGATAAAGGGATTGCAAAGTAATGACGTGTATCTCTGTAATATCAATCTGAAACTCGTTTTGATAAAAAAGAAATCTCAATTAAAAACTCATCACAAATGAGATCTTAAAATATTTTAACAAATGTAGTAGATGCAGACCAAAGAGCTAACGATATACATCGTCCATTAAGTGTAATTTGAGGCAAATTCTGTCAGGTGTTATTTAGTTTTAAATTCCTCGTTTATATAACACTGGTCTATTCAGCAAACCGAAAGGCATGTGCATCACACTTCTCTTACATTTGCACTTCATTAACAGTATATTCGAGAAGCTCAAAACGACGAAGAAGGATGTGTGATAAAATAAAATAATTGACAAATATAATAAATATCACAAAATAAGTATTTTGATGACAGAGATTAAATAAACTAAACAATAATTTACTAGTTACATGTGCTTACCAATATGGTAACGACGAAAATAGATGTAGGATATTTGTTCAACCTTATTTTTAGTAATGCATAACGAGAAACAATTGGAAGTTAATTAGCAACCAGTGAAAAATAATATTTTAAAATAGCAAAACATTTCAACATTGATTTTTAGAAAAAAGTATCTTAACTTAGTGTGACGATGGCGAGGTAAAAACTTCCACGTTTGAAAGAATCGATGGACCATAAAAATACTAGAGGTAAGGTAACCTTATAAATTTGTGTAATACTAGGTTAAATGGTTCAGTAAGTAGATAATAATAGTAACGGAAAGAACCAAGATCCGAAGACAAATTTAAAAGGAAATAATCATAGAATATAATTCTAAGAGCAAAACTCTAACTAAGAAATATAAAAAACAATTAATATTACAAAACATTTCTGCGTTACTAACAAGAAATCACTAAATAAGAAACCTTGCACTAATTAAAGAAAGTAAGGGAAACTAATACAAGTATAAAAAAAAAAAAACGAATTAAAGGTAATACTAATTGTCAATTAACAGTAACTTGTATTGTAAATGAACTAACGTAGCAAGGATTAACACACATTATTTCACGATCAAACGTGATCTGAAGAGTAAATCGTTGTTAAAAGCAGAACATCATTTGCAATGAAACGGGGAATAAAATCATCTGTTTGCAATACTTCATAAAGCTATGTGCAGTTTTACTATAATGCTGTTTCTTTATTTAGAGTAACTAGAGGAAAAAAATCATTGGATATAAATCATTCAAATTCTATACTGTTGGGTTGTTTGATTTATTTTTTTCTTTCGAATAGACATTAAAAGTCAGAAGTAAGTAAGATTGTAAGTCCCTCATAATTAGATAAATAGTGGAAACGAAATTTAACAAAATTCTATAATCTTTTCACTAAGCAAGAGGTCAGACTCACAGAAACACAGAAAGTAATCTCTTTGCTTAGAGAAAGCAAGCATGATTATTCCGGGGGCAGAATGGTTAGGACAAAGGTTTCCACTTAATCCGATGTGGGACAACTTTTAAAGAAGGTAAAATGGGGGTTTGTTCTTTCCATTATACTACCTACATACTTGGATTTCAGCTAAACAAAGCATTATGTAAATGCCGATTTAGTCGATAAGTAGTAGTAGTAGTAAGATGCTAATACTAGTACTAGACGGGTAGGACGAACCACTTGTTAGAACCTAGCAGATGGGCCATATTTTAGGCCCATTTTACTAGCACCGTGCTAGAGAGTGCTAGAGAGTGCAGCCACATCATACCTCTGTACAATGTATAATGTATCACTGAAACGTGGTGTGATCATTAGTGAGCTATATAAATCAGAGCATCACGGCAATAAATCGAACCCACGACCTCATGCCTTTGATTCATTGACGGCTTAGCAGACGAGGTAAGTAATTTAATCAACACGGCCACTCTGGGACTCCAGTGAGTCTATCAAAAGAAGAATAAATGTCAATAAAGTGATAACAGAGTAGTGTGATAAGATGCTAAAATGGTTCCTGGATAATCACAAATCCCCCTGAACTATCAGTAAACCAAATTTATAATCCAGGTTTTCTTTCGAAGGAAGGAGAAAACTTCCTGCAAATACTACAATTCCAAAGTGTTACTATGCATTATGCATTCCTTTGCAAATGTTGCAACTGGAAAAATTTCTGTACGAAAAGTCTATATTGAATTGACAATGCATATTATGTCCCAGCTTTCATGAATTACTTTTAGTATTAGTTTGCATAGAAAAAACCTCGAACACATTATGTTCATGTAGTTAGATATATTATTCGAAAGGTTCGTCTTTAAGACATTCTTACAATAAATAGAATCAGAAATTATTTGATTTAAATAAAACTGAAAAAATATACGAAATTTTAACTCAAAAAATCATATCGAGTGAATAAGGAATTATATAAATTTACTAGCTCTAAATTATTCCATCAAGACATGAAAAGGAAAACTATAGGTTCTAAGCCTGTAATCAACAAATACGGGAAATGATAATTTATTAAATATTGAATAACACATTTGAAATCAGATCAAAACCCTAATCATCAGCCCAGAATTAAGGAGAAAATATAGGCATTGACACTTAATGATATAATAGTCAAAGGTAATATTTAGTATCAATAATCAAGAAATCGGATACATAACAATCCTTTTCTTCGTTTTGAAAAGTGAATTAAAAAGGGAGGGAAAATAATTCAAAATATATAATTATTTACTTTCCAATTAGTTATCAAGTTATCAAGTTAGCAAGTGGAAGATTGATTCGATAATAATCAGATATCTCTTGACCAATAATCAAGAAATCAGGATCAAATATCTCTTGATCAACACCAACAATCAAGTAATCATGAACAAATATCTCTTGATCAACACCAACAATCAAGTAATCATGAACAAATATCTCTTGATCAACACCAACAATCAAGTAATCATGAACAAATATCTCTTGATCAACACCAACAATCAAGTAATCATGAACAAATATCTCTTGATCAACACCAACAATCAAGTAATCATGAACAAATATCTCTTGATCAACACCAACAATCAAGTAATCATGAACAAATATCTCTTGATCAACACCAACAATCAAGTAATCATGAACAAATATCTCTTGATCAACACCAACAATCAAATCAGGAACAAAATTGACAGAAAAAGTCTTTTCGATTTTGATATAAAAACAAACTAGTTGTTAATATGAATACTGATAATTATCATCAGTTTAGTTGAATATAATGATGTTTATTCCAAGACTGATAAAAGAAAATTATGAAACGAAATCGTAATCATCAAACTCAAACTTTACAATCAACAAAATAGAAGACAAAGTAAACTTCAGAACAAACATAAAGATATAAATCAAATTATGCTTAAAATCATAAATCAAATCGAAAGTATGGAGTCCTTGATGGATAGAAACCAACAAGCATTTGCAAGGTAATGAATTTGAAGAACTCTTTGTACGGACTCTTAAAAAACAAGCAGTAAACTAAACGAATACGATTCGAAATAAAGAGATTTGTCATATGAGCATTTGCTAAATGGTCCACTGAAAACTTAACTCTTTATCTTTATATGTTAATGATAACAAAATCCTTGAACAATCTAACAAACCTAGATTCGATATCATTCTAATTTATCAATGTAACAAAAATCATAACAATCGAAGATACATAATACACCTTAAATTATTACTATAATATAAATAGTAACTTCAATAAGTATAATAAATAAAAAGGTAAGAATAAGTTTTTAAATTAAATTAATGCTATGATAAAGTGTGATAAAGAATTTGTAATAAATCTTTTTTCCGTGTGAATGCAGTAGCTCAACAATAAGATTTAATAAGAGATACAATTATTGATTTGTTGATAATAATAAAAAACTATATGAATAAAACATAGTATTCATAATATAGGATAAATAAAAATGAAGCAGACAATTCTATTAGTAATGAATACATAATCGATTTACAATTCTATTAGTAGGCAATGAATAAATAATCAATCTACAAATCATAGTAAGCTAAAGCAGGACAAAGTAATAAGTGAGCATTTATTTATTTTCTTGTTTATTTAAAGACAGCTATAAAAACATTCCGGTAAAATTGTAACAAATGTTAATTCGGCACAACAATGTCAGGATTCTGAAGAGTACGATAAAGTCTTCGGCAAATGCTGCCTCTTGAAATAGTAAACCAAACTTCAGCAAATGCTTTCCTTTGTAATAGTAAACCAAACTTCAGCAAATGCTTCCCTTTGTAATAGTATACCAAACTTCAGCAAATGCTGCCTCTTGTAATAGTAAACCAAACTTCAGCAAATGCTTTCCTTTGTAACAGTAAACCAATCTTCACCAAATGCTGCCCCTTGTAATAGTAAACCAATCTTCAGCAAATGCTGCACCTTGTAATAGTAAACCAAACTTAAGCAAATGCATCCCTTTGTAATAGCAAACCTTACTGTAATACTTTGTCAAAGTGATTGCAAAAAAAAAAAAAAAAAAAATCATAAAGGACTATCTACCCAAGATTTTAGTTGCTTCGATCAATTCAAGGCAAGTCTAAACTAAATTCTGGATGTGAAACTTTCGAACCTAAGATAATATGCTTAATTCTTCATTGCTCAATTTAAGCAGAGATTAAAATACAACATCTACGATCTTATCATCGATTTATATAGGAGCAAGCCTAAAGGCCCCTATACACGGTCAAACTAGTTAGACAAGCAAGTTTGATCAAAAGTTTGTCAAATAAGTTTGATGCCCAGTTTACACCACATCAAGCCACCAAACTCTCAAATTTCACCCACCACACGTCCAACTTACTTGACAAGCCAAGTTTGTCAAGTAAGTTTGATCGTGTATGGGGGTCTTAAGAATATTAAAATAATCAAAATCAAAACTAAGAGAGATATCAAGTCATTGTTTTAACCAAAATCAAGCATTAGTATAAGCCTAGATCATTAGCAACTACTTTTACAAAGGCTCGTCCAGACTGCCGAACCCAATAGAGGAAACGAACCAAACTTTGGTCTCTGCGCATGTCCAGTCTCAGATGCGCAGGCGCACTTTAGACTGGGCATGCGCAGCAACCGATGCTCGGCTCGTTCCCTCTTTTAAGTGTGGCAGTGGGGACGACGCTTAAACTAATTATACTAAGAGACGAGATTCTCTAAGAAATCAATCCGTTTTACTGACTTTTGGTACCATTTTGATTTGATAGCTAAAACTGAAATGTTTAGGGGAAAATGTAACAATTGAAATAAGTCCATCTGATAACAATGACCACAGATTTGACTTAATTATCCAATTAAATGCATATATTTAAAATCAAATTTCATGACAACTGCTGGATCTGGAAGTACAGAAAATAAAAACCCTATGATGTAAATACATTGTTGTATAAGTAACATAGTTACACCAGATCATAATAAATTAATAATCACATTCAATTTCATTTTTATCGTGCAAATAGTTAAAATTGTTATGAGACAAGGCTTATCATCATTATAAGATTAGAGATTCTATGTAATAACCAAATTTAGAGTAAGAAACTCATAAAACATTAATTTATAAAAACATCATAATTTTCCAACGTGATTCTCACAATTTTTAAAAAAAGATCAAGGAAATTGCTGGATGATTCAACCATTAAAGAAATGCCTAGAAAAAGTATGACTCCATTTTTAACAAGAAAAGGTGTTTAATGTGTAAAATTGTTCTATCCTGTAGTGATCGCAAGTAGATGTTGAAAAGAAAAACAATTGTAAGTAATCCAAACTTAAATACAAATTTAAGTACTTACTTACTTTTTAAGCCAATAAAATCCACATTGAATATGATATTGGTCCGGTCGCAAAGAGTTATAAATACTTGCTTAATAAGCCTGAATTTGTATTATGAATAATACACTTTCTTATATAAATTAAGATTTTATTTTATTTTAAAACATATTTGCAAAAAGATAAATCCAAAAAACTTCGCTGAACTAAAACTGCAATTGAAGAGGGAAAAAAGAAGATGATTAAAGTAGAAACAAATTTTTAGTAGATGAAAATTTAGTCGAATTTTTAGTCAAGTCAATGTATTTATAAAATGTATATATTGGTATTTAAGCGAATAAAACTATTAATATTCTACTTTTCGTTCATCAATGTAGAAAATAATAAAACAAAATCAATCCTATGCATGAAAAATTACAATTAAATTTCAATATCTAGACAATCATACCTAGACAATTTTTGAAAATAAAAAATAAAAATAGGAAAATAGTAATCATTAATCGCGAAAACCCTATCAAAAGTAAATAAAAACAATTTAATCAAATAAAAGTAAGTAAAACTTCAATCCTTTAGACTTCGACAATTTTAATACAATAATAATCCTATAAAGACCAATATAATAAAAAAAAATCGTTTGCTTTCGCCATCGATAAAGAAATACATGAACAAAACCAATCCTATAATACTAATAAAAATTAGAATATATCAATAAATATTTTATGAGCATAAAATAATGATAAATCTGCACTTGACAACCCATTTTTTCTTGTGGTGCAATTGACCTAGTTCTTTTCAAATTGATTCTTTTTACATTTTAAGAACTTCTAGCGAATTCGTAACGAATTTTTAGTCAAATCAATAGTTTTGCCTAAAAAAAAATACATAAAATTTCCACTTAGACTATCTATCCAGATAGAAGAAAATCATTCTTTTTGCAACAATTTATAATTTCAATTCAAACTGATTTTGTGACGATTTTTCTCATTGTACATAATATCAATATATCGATTGCGTAGTTTTACAGTTCATTCCAATGCCGGTTGTTAATTTTATATGTGATTAACGAAAAACTTTATTTTACGATATAAAAACTTGATTTAGGAGTATCTCATGAGTGTGTTGTGTATCGAGTGTTTTAGCTACCTTACGAGTATCCTCCCCCCCGGAAAACCCTAGTGTACCAACATTCCCTGTAAGGTCGTAAGTTATCATTTTATGTACTTTTTTGGAACTTATTTAGATTGTTACTCCCATATGTTTTTTAGGATATAAATGACTTTGACTAAATAACTCCTCGTATTAAGACAAAGGGTTGTTATGTCCAATGTACTTTGGGACAAAGGAATATCACACTTTAGTTTTTATAAGGACAGTCTAAAGAAGAACATTCATTACACCTTATTTAGACTGTAACTCCC
>KZ651373.1:68336-78642 GCA_001010745.2 Gerris buenoi
CTACAGTCTATAAGATTAGAGTTGGCACAATCAAAAGGCGGGAAAATTTTGAGGGAAACGATTTTATTGGTCCCCCATGTTGAATGCAACTTCAGAAAAAAAATGCTCTACTCTAACCCTGTTCCACAAAAAAAATATAACATGGAAACACCGATTTTCCCTTTTTACAACCCAAAAACTACCTCCACGTTTTTTGTTTCACCCCTTCGATTGTGCCAACTCTAAACTTATAGACTGTAAGTATAACAAAACATTTGACAACAATAAACACTATAGAAACCTTCAATTAATGAACCCGGACAACGCCGGTTATCCCGCAAAAATCTAATTTAAAACAAAATATTAAAGTTGACATATTATAAACCTAAGAATCAAGTCAAACAATGCTTGACCAACTTTATTTATTTTTCAATGTTATATAATGTTTGTTTTAAGAAAGGGTCAATTCTGTCGAAAATGGAAATTACACAAAATCCTTTCTGGTCCTACCTTGGATTATTTTACTGAGGAAAAACCCTAAAACTATGAAATGTAGAACGTAATGGAAAAATTTGAAAGTAAGGTCAACGACCAAAACAAGAGAGTGGAATAATTTATAACTTAAACAATAAGTGTGCAATGCAGTTTTCTGCTTGCAATATTGAGCTGAGAGCGTATTTAAATCTTAAATTTTATTCATGCGTTGAAATTTACATTACATTAATATTTTTGCATCACACCATGATCACATTCATCAAAAACTTACCCTACTGTTGTTGACGGGAGATGTAACTTCGCATAGCATTTTTTTAAGAATCTGCGTTTGATAGATTATTTTATTTGGCTCAACAACTAATTAAATAATTAAAGCAATAGCATTCTATGTTAATATTAGCGTAATAATGCAGTTCGCAGTATAAACGCAGTATATATTAAACAGCTGAGTAGTTGACAATAAACATTTTTTTTTTTCTTTAAACATCTGAAATCGGATCAAAAATAGCAATATTTTTAATTTTTAATTAAAAAGCATGTTGTCGTGTTTTTCTATTTTAACCCCTCTTAAATGAACATGTGAAAAAAAAAATGAATATAACAACAATAACTGTATTCTTAAAGAGCTTTCCAATTACATGCATCATGAAGGGCAATACTATTTTAACTTTTGTACCCGTACCCTTGTGTACAAATTTGGACCATTTCAGACTTATATTTTCCTCTGGTAGGTCACTATGACCGTACCGAATTGTGTCCAACCAAACGCAAAGTGTAGTATAAGCTACTATACAAAAACAAAAGACAATACTTATATTTGGGATTATTACTTCTTTATTCTTATTATTGGGTTTATTATTCTTCCAAACTTCTTTGGATTATTAATCTCCAATGTATATAATAAAAATAATAATTTATGCATTCGTCCTTCGTCAAAATAACTATTTACACAAAGGGATGTTCAGGCCTAAAGTTCTAAAGACCGTACACCTTCTTCAGATTGACACTTCCTACTGTTATTATAGAAGGGGAGTAACAATCTAAAGAAGAACATTCAGAACAATTTACGGTTACTTGTTATTTTTCTTACCAGTCATAAAACTTCGGTACTGTAACTTGCTCCATTGAATTCTAATATTTTTTTTTTAAATATTATAATATACGTATTAGTAACAAGAAAAGTAACCCTTATGTTTAGTTATAATGTTGTAACTGTTCTGATAACAAGACCACTTAGTTCTAATTCCCTAGGGATGCATTGCAGAATCTTTAAAAGGCTTTATCTCAAACACACGAAACCCTCAATAAGTAAACACACAAGTTATTTAAGTAAACTCTTTATAATTACCAGTCATCCTCATATTATGAACAAAGAGTAGATTAGTTTACACAACGATCTAATATTGTGAAGGTAACGTTAGTTAAATGAGTTCACGAGATAAGAATAATATTTGTATTTCATTTTTTGTACATATAATGTTTCCGACAAACAGGTCAAGTTCATATTTTCATTTATTAATAATTATTTTGAAGGAAAAATTCGATATTTAGATAGTTCTTTTCCTTAAATGTAGATATTAATAACCGGGATAATGCGGGTACATCACATTTAAAAAAACATATTTTTTACATTAGGTACCTCTACTTAAAATAGTCTGCCAAGCATTGGTTTCGAGAAGGGGCTTGGGAGCTTAACTCCCCCCCCCCCCCCCCCCCCCNCCTCAGAAATGCCTAAAAGCGCTGTCATATGATGAGTACGAGCTGTCAAAATATGACAGACGGTTATGCTGGGTTTTGTTAACCAGAAGGTTGACTGTTTTAAAACCACTGTTTTAAAACTTACAAAATTATAATCTAACTGGCAAGTTCTAGAGGGAAAAACATTTCACACAATCAATCCTCTAATTTATAATGCATCAAAATTCCACTACTTGGACCAAGTATACTTTGGTCGTGTAAACCTCACTTCAAAATTCCACTACTTGGACTAAGTATACTTTGGTCGTGTAAACCTCACTTCAAAATTCCACAAACACTCAGACCAAGTAGATTTTTTATAAAAGTGACTTGGTCCAAATATACCAGGATCGTGTAAACCCGGCTTATACACTATGCATTGTATGCTTTTACTACCTATAATTGTCAAATTTATTTAATTTCCCCCCGTATTACAAAATCTGTCAAAATGTTTATGATTTATTTGCATGAATTAAAAGTTAAAAATTTAGCAAAATTTATAAAACATAGATGGGTTAAATTAATCTGGGGCTATTCGGTGGNCTGTCAAAATATGACAGACGGTTATGCTGGGTTTTGTTAACCAGAAGGTTATATATTACCACTGTTTTAAAACTTACAAAATTATAATTTAACTGGCAAGTTCTAGAGGGAAAAACATTTCTCACAATCAATCCTCTAATTTATAATGCATCAAAATTCCACTACTTGGACCAAGTATACTTTGGTCGTGTAAAACTTACTTCTAAATTCCACAAACACTCAGACCAAGTGGATTTGATCAAAGTGACTTGGTCCAAGTATACCAGGATCGTGTAAACCTTACTTCAAAGTTCCACAAACAATCAGACCAAGTGGATTTGATCAAAGTGACTTGGTCCAAGTATACCAGGATCGTGTAAACCTTACTTCAAAGTTCCACAAACANTTCTTTACACCTTCATTATATTGTTACTCCCCTCTCTTTTCTTTAAAAGTAAAAATCTAAAGAAGTGCCGTTTATTCATTAGTTTAATTTCTTATCATTTTGCTTTATTAGTAGCTTATTTACTTTGTTTAAAATTAGTTTACTTGTTCATATATGTATAGGAGGTTTACTTTGTTAAAAGTTCTTGTTTTCTTACATGAATTATTTTTGTTGAAGCATTATAGCTCTTTAATAAGTCGCGTTTAAATAAAATTAAAATTTTATATTACAAGAATAATTAAAAAATATAATTTGAGTTCATTAATATCAATTCAGGTACTAAAGACTTCTTAATAAAGAAGTCCTAGAAACAGGACCTAGTATTCTTCATAGGCATCTATAAATATCTAACCGGTTCCAAAACAGAATCCTATTTATAGCATTTACGTGAACGTAAAATAGGTAGGACAAAACATAAAAAGAAAGAGTTAGTAGTCCAAAGCAAGCTAAAGCGTTATATTCCAATTAACTATATTCGATTTTATCTCATATTTCCGTTATGAAATTCAAATCTAATACGACTAGTCAAATGTTTCAAATTAATTTTATATCTTGTGTTTCTGGTCTCGACAAAATAACTGCTTCTACATTTTATTTATTATTAATATTCGGTTCATACAGTATAGAAATCCCAAAAATTGTTATATTAGTTTTAAATTAAAAGTATAAATTATTGTTATATGAAATAACGGTAAAGAATTATTTAAAAAAGTATTCAAATAGGTTTTCTGAGTTAACTATAATTTTTAATTTAAATCAAATTATAAATATTATTAACACTGGGAGACAGACAGAGAAAAATAGACTCCAGCGCTGGTACTTGAACCACGGACCTCCTATATTTCCAATATAGACGCTCTAACCAACTATAATTAACTTAAAAAAAATTTAATTAACTATATTAAAAAAAAATAACTTCATAGATATTAATAAAGATGTCCTAATGGTTTAATGTTTTATATTAAAAATTAACTAGCAAGTATTGGAATCGTGACTAACCAATATACATCATCATATTTTTTTAAATATTAGTGCTATTATAAACGTTTAGAACTTTTAGAACTAGCTTTGTCTTTAGTTGATTTAATTGAATTTTGTATTGGAATATCAGAGATTGATCTTTATTGAGTATTGAGCTTGAAGATTGTAAATAAGTCCGCTCGTGCGCACTCGTATACCTAATGATTGATTAGTTCAATTAGAACTAGCTTCATCTTCAGGGGAAGAATTACTGAGTTCATCAATCTATGAGTTTCATCGTAGTATGTTAAGAGCTCTACACTTATACACTTCCAGGTAATTATGCAGTGATATCTTTTATATAATCGAGTAGTGTCCCAACAACGACAACGACAACAACGCCTCACCTCTAAATGATTTATAACGTTAAAAATTGATGTGCCATAAGCTGAGATCGAACCCGTGGCTACTGGGAGTAAGCCAGATACTAAACCATTTGCGCCATACCTATGTAACGGATATCGGAGGACAAAACTTCCTATTTAAATGTTTTAATTATAACTGCATAAAACTTACTATTTAAACAGTAAATATCTCTATATCTATTTTAATTATAACTAATTATCTCTCAGCTCTTTTTCTCAACCATATTTATTATTCTGCCCGTTGCCGCGGGCCTAACGGCTAGTGTATAGATAAAACTGAGTAAAGGCGCGTTTACACCTGACATTTATTGCATGATATTTAAGTCAGAAAGAAATCTCAGGAGTCTGAGATTTATGTTTCTGCTATCAGCTATAAGTGTCGACACTTCTATGTAGACACCGAGATGTAAACACCGATTTGTTTGTTGTGAAAATTCAAACTCCTCTTCGTACATTTATTGCAAATTTGAGCATTGCGAGAAGTGTCAGACATATATCTCCGACATAAATATCAAGCAATTTTTTCAGATGTAAACAATCAAAGTGATTTCTGTGTGACACTTGACATTTTTGCCGGAGAGAAGTGTCAGGTGAAAACGCACCTTAATAAACCACAAAGTTCAGCATCACACATTGTTTTGTTAAGGTGCGTTTACACCTGTCACTTCTCTCCGGCAATAAATGTCAAAGTGTCAGACAGAAATTGCTTTGAGTGTTTACATCTGAGAGAAATTGCTTGAGATTTATATCGGAGATATATGTTTGACACTTCTTGCAATGCTTAAATTTGCAATAAATGTACGAAAAATATAATAATCGATGTTTACATTCTGTTGTTATAGAAGTGTCGACACTTATAGCTAAGAGTAGAAACATAAATCTGAGACATAAATTTTTCGGTGTTTACACTACTGAAATTTCTTTCTGACATAAATATCACACACATTGGAACACCGAGATCAGTCAAGCATCACAATTTGCTTTTGTGTTCGAGTGCATGTGTTTTTTGGTCAATGGAACGTTTTTGGAAGTAAAGATTTAACAACAGGTTATTATATGGAACAACGAAAAGGTAAATATGTTAAAAATTATTGGTTGTTCTTGTCGTACCACTTCATTAAGGGATATAAAGTATTTCTAATCTTGTAAACCCTATAAAAAATAATGTATGTTAGTTTTAAGGTATAATTTAGTTATAATAAAATAAGAAAATTGTTGTTTAGCTTTAAGCAGTTAAGAAAAATAATGTTATACCTGACCTAACCCTATACCGGGTTCATTTTATATCCCTTACTTTTGGTTCATTCCTTAATCCTTCTTTAGCTCTAGTTTAACTCCACTTTGTGCTGTTAGTTTAGCTCATAAAAGCTTGTAAAATATGTAGCAAGTAGAGACTTTATTCTTCTACCACTGTGCACTATAATAGCAGTAAGCTAGCTTACTGGCTTCATCGCTAGCTTGCTAGTAGCTAAAAAAAAATTAGATGCTGTCCTATTCAACTTTCCTGGCTTGAGAAGCTAGCTTACTGGCTACATCACAAGCTTGTTAGCTAAAAAAAAACCAAGTAGTTCTGTCTACAGTCTACACGAACCTACTATTACTAGCTTGCTAGCTTACAAGCACTGCATGGCTTGTTATCCTAGCTTGAAAAACTAATCTCGTGTATAATACTTAACACTGAAGACGATAATATAAAATGTCAAAACACGTTTTTAATTATTTATATAAAATTTAAGAGTAAATTTTGGTATGTTACTTTTCTATTAACTTCTCTAGTCATAATTGTAAATATTATAAATTCCAAAACTCTTAGTGCAGCTCTTAGATTTTATCATACTCTTTAGGTGAGACACACACTGTGGTAACTTATGCATTTTTTGACTTAAATGGAGTTAAAGTTGTAAAATTTTTAACAGAATTATGTAAGGTTAAATTTATTTCGTCCTACAACATAACTAGGCTAAAACAAATAACGATTTTGCGGTTTGACCGACATTTCTTCGGCAATATCGAAAAAATTAAATAATCTCGTAGATTTCATTGCAAAACAATGCTATTTTAATTAAAATTGTTTAAGATCGAGCATAATACCATGCTTATACAAGCTAACATCAAAGAATGAGTGAAATTTCGAAAAAAAAAAAAAAAAGGAACGAAATGTCGTATAGAAGCCAATATGTATTATTATTGGGACAGACTGTAGTAGAGACTTTACTTTTTTTTACTCTTTTAAGCCAATATGTATTATTATTGGGACAGACTGTAGTAGAGACTTTACTTTTTTTTACTCTTTTAAGCCAATATGTATTATTATTGGGACAGGCTGTAGTAGAGACTTTACTTTTTTTTACTCTTTTAAGCCAATATCTATTATTATTGGGACAGGCTGTAGTAGAGACTTTACTTTTTTTTACTCTTTTAAGCCAATATGTATTATTATTGGGACAGACTATAGTAGAGACTTTACTTTTTTTTACTCTTTTAAGCCAATATCTATTATTATTGGGAAAGGCTGTAGTAGAGACTTTACTTTTTTTTACTCTTTTAAGCCAATATCTATTATTATTGGGACAGGCTGTAGTAGAGACTTTACTCTCTTTTGCTGAAAGTAAAAGTACAGCTTTATTGGGGCAGGTTTGAGTAGGAGGAGTTGACTCAGTTCAACCTAGTAACATCTTTCTTCACCTTACTCAGAATTAAACAACAAAGATATCTGATAACTATTTCAGTAAACATAAAGAACAACTTGAAAACTAACAAACGTCATCCCAGGACGGAAAAATATACTTCCAATTAGCATTCGTCTGGCGAACTCACTCCGTTAGAAACGTTCTCCTCCATTGAGCACAAGTATACTTTAGAGTTGAGACAAAGAAGACCCTACCTCGGTATATACTTGCATTGTATATGCTTTGGTGACTTCATAACCTATTCTGAAAAAGACTCATCTTTTAACATACAAATACAAAACAAAGGGAAATTAGATTGGGCTGTTGAATCATCAAACTTTCCTCGTTTCATATCTCCCGCATTCTCAATATTCAAATAATCTCTCTATATGAAATGACAGCTCAAACATTTTTTGTTCTCTTTTGACAACAGTTGATAAAGTTTTTCTATGAAAATCTTCAAAATTACTTATAAGGAAAGAAAATAGATAATATATCAATGTACACAACTCACAACTCTATCCAATTTATATTATTCTAAGACTGTTGCTGTTGGTATTATCATTTTAAGCACTAAAAAAGGCCTAAGTGTTTTGATGTTTCTCTTTTACACTTCCTTTTTCAAAAGTGATTTTCTCTGAAAAGCATGATACCTCCTAACATGCAGATAGGATTTAGCATCTAAGTGTCTAAGACATAAAAAAAGTAAGAATTAATATGTATTATTATTGGGACAGACTGTAGTAGAGACTTTACTTTTTTTTACTCTTTTAAGCCAATATCTATTATTTATTGCATGATATTTAAGTCAGAAAGAAATCTCAGGAGTCTGAGATTTATGTTTCTGCTATCAGCTATAAGTGTCGACACTTCTATGTAGACACCGAGATGTAAACACCGATTTGTTTGTTGTGAAAATTCAAACTCCTCTTCGTACATTTATTGCAAATTTGAGCATTGCGAGAAGTGTCAGACATATATCTCCGACATAAATATCAAGCAATTTTTTCAGATGTAAACAATCAAAGTGATTTCTGTGTGACACTTGACATTTTTGCCGGAGAGAAGTGTCAGGTGAAAACGCACCTTAATAAACCACAAAGTTCAGCATCACACATTGTTTTGTTAAGGTGCGTTTACACCTGACACTTCTCTCCGGCAATAAATGTCAAAGTGTCAGACAGAAATTGCTTTGAGTGTTTACATCTGAGAGAAATTGCTTGAGATTTATATCGGAGATATATGTTTGACACTTCTTGCAATGCTTAAATTTGCAATAAATGTACGAAAAATATAATAATCGATGTTTACATTCTGTTGTTATAGAAGTGTCGACACTTATAGCTGAGAGTAGAAACATAAATCTCAGACATAAATTTTTCGGTGTTTACACTACTGAAATTTCTTTCTGACATANGATCCAATTCTACAGAATATAGCCAAAAAAGGTTATCTATAATCTATATTAACACCTGAACAGTATATACTGTTCAGATGGCTGTTCGGTCAAATAACTATAGATTAACTTCATAGCGATATCATTGATTATTTGACGTAACACAAAGACGTAGTATTATGACTAGTAACAATGACATAGTATACGTAGTAGGTATTCTGATGTAGCATTCTGTATGTGTATGTGATACTTACAATAAATAAATATTTTTTAGGCTCAAAAATAGCTCGAGTAGCGTGAAGCAATTTCTTCTCGTCTTTTTCTTCTTCCTACCTATCAAGGATCCAAAAACCTCTATTAATATTCTTATAGAAACATTTAACCTTTTGTTCAAATGTTTAAGAAAGGTAATGTAAGAAAAGTTATCTTTCTACGTCACTTTTTAAGCATTCACTGTTATTATAGATATTTATTTCTAGGATTCTCCTATTAAAATGTTAGGTCTTCTTGAAAACAAATATTTCTAAACTAAATTTTACATAACAAGTTATGTAGCAACATTTTTATAACCCAGAGGCGACAAAGTTGTAAACCCCTTTCTGAATACAAAATATTTACTATCGCTAAAATCTCAACGCAAATCCAATTAAGTACTAGGAGAAAAAAAAACAACTTTAGAATAAATATAACTAATACAATCTAATAAAAAAATAAAAATAAATAAATAAAAAAAAAAAAACTTTATTTTGATTTTAAAATCTGTTTTCCGTGAGAAATACAATATAAAGAACAAGAAAGAAAATGATCCAGTTAATAATTTCCAGGATTAATCAAATAACTCATTTATAATAGGAAAAAGCTGAGAATAAAGATGTAGCAATACTAATTTTATAATTGTAAATCAAGACTTGACATTAAATTAAACATTTCTAAATAAAAGTAGGAATTGAATTAATTTAAATAGGGTAAAAGAAGCATAACCTTGCGCAGGATAAAATTACTTCATTTTCTTTTATTTCCTTAAACTAAATACAATAACAGATAGAAAGAGAAACTATAACATTGTATTAATCATAATTAAATAGTATTTATTTTTAATTAATACAATTTTATTGTTTACAATTAGTAACAATGTTTAGAAATCTTCATTTATAAAAATGGATGTTGGTATATCTGAGCTTTATAGACTTCTAAACTTTTTGAACGATCACCATGAAAGTTGTCAAATAAATATATTTTTTTACTTTGTCCTAAAAGAGAGTATAAAGTATTGTGATGTCGTGAAAATTCAATATTAATATTTTGATAGACTTACACGTTTTGAGGTCCCCTGAGTCCAAAAGAGTGTTGTTTTTTATAAAATGTCTGTCGCCTGTCGTCTGTGCAGACGCCTGGAGCCTAAACTACTGGGCCGATTTTGACAAATTTAGTATACATGTTCAGAAAAATCATAACCCAAGGGGATGTCGAGAAATGAATTTTAGCTCCAAATTTGGTAGCGCTAGCCTTCTAACCTCTGAAAAAACGTGAAAAAAAATGATCTCCCAAAAACAGATCCGACTATTTTGATTAAAAAATTTCTAAAATCTACTCCATTTAAATACAAATTTAACGATGCAAGCCGTTTTCCCGGGGAAAAATTAGTTTCTGATAAAATAGCTTTAAACGCGGACGGAGA
>KZ651373.1:85952-100087 GCA_001010745.2 Gerris buenoi
TACGCTGACTTGCTAGATAAAACCATATTTACCGAATATGAAAGTTGTGACCATAGAAAAACCATGTGGAAACAACACAAATATTAAACTATCTACGCTGACTTGCTAGATAAAACCATATTTACCGAATATGAAAGTTGTGACCATAGAAAAACCATGTGGAAACAACACAAATATTAAACTATCTACGCTGACTTGCTAGATAAAACCATATTTACCGAATATGAAAGTTGTGACCATAGAAAAACCATGTGGAAACAACACAAATATTAAACTATCTACGCTGACTTGCTAGATAAAACCATATTTACCGAATATGAAAGTTGTGACCATAGAAAAACCATGTGGAAACAACACAAATATTAAACTATCTACGCTGACTTGCTAGATAAAACCATATTTACCGAATATGAAAGTTGTGACCATAGAAAAACCATGTGGAAACAACACAAATATTAAACTATCTACGCTGACTTGCTAGATAAAACCATATTTACCGAATATGAAAGTTGTGACCATAGAAAAACCATGTGGAAACAACACAAATATTAAACTATCTACGCTGACTTGCTAGATAAAACCATATTTACCGAATATGAAAGTTGTGACCATAGAAAAACCATGTGGAAACAACACAAATATTAAACTATCTACGCTGACTTGCTAGATAAAACCATATTTACCGAATATGAAAGTTGTGACCATAGAAAAACCATGTGAAAACAACACAAATATTAAACTATCTACGCTGACTTGCTAGATAAAACCATATTTACCGAATATGAGGTTTGTACCGGATAAGAAGTAGTAACCATAGAAAAACCATATAGAAACAACACAAACAATAAACCCTATATGCTGGCTTGTTGGAGAAAGCCATATTTACTGAATATGAACTTGTATTATAGGTATATAGGTTTTGAAGGTTAGTTATTGGTGTTTCGATGAAGCTAAATAAAAGTAAAATCCACTTATTAAAATCACTTTTAAAAGTAAAATACTTTTATTTAGCTTCATCGAAAACACCAATAACTAAACCTTCAAAACCTATAATACATAACTTCATAAGAAACAAAACTAACACTTGACTATGCTGCCTTGTTGCAAAAAAAAAAAAAAAAAAAAAAAAAAAAAAAATCTATGTCAACAACCAAAATGAGGTTATGTACAAGGTTACATATAGGTAAATAGATTTTGGACGGTAGTTACTGCAGTTTTTACAATAATATCTCTCCATCCTGTAATATTTGTAGTTACTAGTTACTGATTCCAGAAATCAATGAATTTACCAGGCCAGAGTCCATTATCTAAAACTTTTTTTTTTCATTTAAGTCCTATTGGTAAAGTTTATGGCTTAACTCGGCATGATAGCTAAACCAAAACTTTAAAACGAAGAGCGTAAACGATGCCACGCTATAAAGTTTGTGACAGTTTTTTTAAAATCAATATTTTTATCAAAGAGATTAGAGCCAATATATTAAAAGTAGTTACCAATAAACTCCTCACTAAATTTACTTATAAATTATTATATTATTCTTTTTAGTGTACTACCTTGACTACATGGATCTTCGACTGCCCTCAGCCAAAAGTACATTAGTAGGTAATATTTGTTTCCTAAAATTTGTATATTTTGCAGATATATTCGACTAGACTTATATTGGTTCGTACAAAACTGAGCGGCAGACCGACAGACCTTCGCACGGAACCCAAAATGTTCCCAGATTTTTAAAACGTCTGTGCATTTCTGTCTTGGAAGTTTTGAAATGGAGACATAAAATACTTTCGTTCTTGGAAACGATCACATAGCTTCTGTTACATTCGGTAAGCTCAGAAGCAATAAATATTTTAAGTTGTTATAGATTAAAAAAATAAAATCTAAAAATTATATAGTCAAATAAGAAATACCTATGATAGATTCTGAATTTAAAATAAAACCCCAACTCAGTAAGGTCATTTTGTTTATTAAGATTAGGAGGTAAAGGTCAAATTCACGGTCGTGCAGTAAAAACGAAATATAGGTAACTGGTATTCCCTAAAATATCTTTCTTCCAAGAATGATGGAGAAATGCAGTATGACAAATTATCTATAATATTGAAATCTGCAGTGTAAAAATGTAAGGTCAATATTAAAAAAATATTGGTTGGAAACGCGTCCTTTTAGCACCTGTGTTGCAATTCATGGTCAGATCGCCGCACGTAACTTGATAGGGAATCATTGAAGGACCAATGCAATAACGAAACCTTATAAGTGCGAAGCTTCTGCGTAAATTACCTTAGTCTGCAAGATGCATCACTATCATTTGGGTGAAAATAAGGGTACAGATCAGATTGCAAAAGTACTTGAAACAAAAAAAGTACTCAGGTAAAAAGATCGGGTGGAAATTAAATAATCAATTTACATAAAATAAAATAAAAAATTGCTAGAAAGTTTAACTCTCAATTACTAGTTAAAATTATCACTGTAAATTTTAGCACATCTGTACGCGTTCGCAGCTCTTTCGACTAAAAAGACTGCACAAATTGTAAAAAAAACACTTTCGATGTTGTTTTATTGTATAGAGTAATAAGCAATTTTAAACCACAAAATTATTCAATTGTATTAAAATCTATATTTTCCTCAAAAGTTCTTTATCTCCATTGATTTAAAAGTTATTTAAATCGTACAGATAGACAGAACATGAGTGCAACTATAAGGGTTTCTGTTTTTTCTTGGTTTAACCAACGACACCCTAAAAATGGTATTTGAAGCTATTACACTTAAAGAGGAATACTTGAAAATACTGCGAAAAGATAAATAGTATTCTATTATTAAGAAATAAGCAAATTTAAGCCACAAGGTAATTACTTACAAGCAGTATTACTTATGAGCAATATTTCTGGTTACAGATTAAACTTTTTTTATTTGTAGAAAATGAATAAACTAATATAATATAAGTAAAGTATAAGTTTAATCAGAAAACTCATTTCAACTTATTTTATACTTGCCTTAAAAATTTATGTTAAATCAAATGCGACAAATTTTTAAATTATACAAGGTACAAATTAGTCACTTTGAATTTCTTTTAGCTATAGAATTTTAAAAAAAGGAAAAAAAATTATGTAAGAATTTAAATAAAAAACTAATTTCATTTCCACAAGTTTATAGAAGCAGGATAATTTTACAGGTGCATCAGACACTAATTTCATGTAAATGCGGAAAAAGAAGAAGATTTTAAGCTAATTTTGTAGAATAGGCTTTCGCCTTCTAAGAAAAAAAAATATTTATGTAGAAAATGTAGGGCAAAGAGATGAAGGGAATGTGTAATAGTGGTTTTTGAATGGTCAAGGTATAAGATGACCTAATTGGTTGACCCGGTAACCAATAGCCTGGAGGTACTAAATCTCGATGCTTAGGGCGCTAAAAGACGGGAAAACAATCAGACCAATAAACTTGTCGCGCCGTCTCCAACAAAAACAAATTGAACGGACGTTTTTTTTTCTAAATCAATTACCGTGTCTTGGGAACAAGGTAGAAAAGAGGAAATTTGCAACAGGCTTGTTCTCTGACCCAGATTAGATCCGTACGTTTATTTAAGTATGAAAATGCGTTAAAAAAAAAAACAAAAAACAGTTATACTATCAAAATATCTAGATCACTTTTTTAAAAATACGACCAGACTATGAAATTATGAATTCTAAATTAGAAGAGTATTTAACTAATAAACTGTTTAACATTTCGAAGAAAACTGAGAGAAATTGACTGCCAATTAGTGTGGCACACAGCTTCCTCCCATCCAATCACATACTTCATTGTTTTACGATTTTTCAAGTCATTATTGTCTAATTTATTTAATTGTATCCCCAGTTTTTAGGGTTTTGTAGATATTTCTCAAAACCCTTATGACGAGGGTGATGTGTCCGTCTGTCCGTCGCTCTTTGGCTCATAGCGCCCGAACCATTAAAAGCTAAAATGCTGAAATTTAAAACACTGGCGTACCTTCCGGGCCCAAACACAGGACATATACACAAAAGTAAAAAAATTAATATGCGCATGCGCAATTCGAAAAAATGCGGTAAAGTCAAAAATTTAGATTTTTTTTTTAATTTTCGAGTGGGGTATCAAATGAAAGCTGCTGAATAGCAGATTACAAATATATGAATAAATTTTTAAATTTCTTTCCTTATTGGTCAAATAAATCAAAATACACCCAAAATTGCCCCCCCTCAACTACCATATAACGGCTGGATGTAAAATTTCAAAATAATTCATACTAATACCCTATTGTGGGGTGATGTAAATTCCGGGAGTGCATCGAAAAATTTTAAAAATTGCCAATTTTAGGCGCGAAAATTTAAAATTTGCCCAAAATTTTATTTTTTTAAAATTTTGAGTTGGGTATCAAATGAAAGCTGCTGAAGAGTAGGACACAAATATATATTTGCTTTTTTAAATGTTGCGTTCCTTATTGGTTTATTACTGATAAAAAACATTGTGACCCCCCGGGGGATCGAACCCGGGACTCTTGAGATTGAAGACAAGAAATCATAATTTACATAATGGGTATGCTTACTCATCTACAAAACCCTAAAAAGTACTTGGACTAAGTACTTCCCTGTGATTTTTTTAATATGTCAAAATCGTATCGATTTTTTACTTGAATTGAACTATCAATTTATTAAAAGTTAAAGAGTATAAACAGTTAAAATTAATCTGGTGCTATCAGCGGTCCACGTTCGACAAACCATCCAACTTTCATAAAAATCAGCAGATTGCTTTTGAAGGTATTAGGTGTAAATAAATGTATGTGCGCATGTTGAAGAGACACAAATGGGCGCAGAAGATTGAAACTTATATGGGTTCAACAATGGGCTAATTATGACCTACCATACAAATCCCATTAAAATTGGACACGTATTTTAATGTATAGGTTCGCAATAATTAAGCGACAGACTGACAGACAGTATATATTATAACGATCTTCAGAACGATCACATAGCTTCCGTTACCTTCGGTAAGCTCGGAAGCAAAATCATATAAAGCTATCATTCTATTGGACGAATGAAAAAATCTTTGTCCCGATATATTCCTAAATTCCAATCTGCATAAAGACATTTAATATACAATTAATGTAAAGGGATTTCTTCACATAAGGTATGGTTTCATTCGCGTCAACAGCTTAGCCGTTACCTTCGAAAAGCTCGGAAGAAAAAAAGGAAATCACTTAACTTTGGAGGCTTGTAACTCCACTTGGAGCGGTTCGAATCTAAAAAAGTACAAAGTAGGGTACCATTTCCAAAGTGTCCTCTACTAAATAGGATAAAAGTACTCGCGGGAACAGAGTTCACTATCAGAAAACACATTTTTTGGCACTAAAGGGCGCTGAAGAGATCGGATCCAAAAAAAAATAAACTTATCTGCGGTACTTCAAGAGCCCTACAAAATAAGCTAGTTTTTTTCAAGAGTTCACACAAAGCCAGAAATAAAAATAAAAAATGTCCGTACAAAAAATTCTGTAGTGAAATCAGATATTGTACATATTTCATAATAACCCAAAAATCACATTGATAAATGGGCTGGTACCGAAGTGCGCCAGCCCCCCTTAGGATTAGAAAAAGGTGACGGTCGAAGTGCGCCAGCCTCTTATTCAAAGGGTCTGAAGGCTGAGGCCAGGTAAGGCCAGGTTATCCCTTCTTTCATCTTGTCTAAACCCAAAGAACTTTGCTTTGTAGGGGAACGGAAATTGGAATCCAACAAACTACAAAATTAGGGACTAAGTTGAAATCTATCACTACCGAATGGACTATAGCAGTTCTGTAATCTTTATCTGTTGCCGCATACTAAATATTGATAGGGTATGAGCTTCTTAACGGGTCAGTAACATAGGATTATTAAAAGCGGAAGGATGAAGGAATGGTATTACTTACCTGTGGATGGTGATTAACGATTGACCTTAGCTTGGAATGGGATATATCCTTTATTTTTAAAGAACTATAATCTCTCATGGAAAATTGCAAAAACTAATAAATATTTACAGGAAAATAATAACCTAATAGAAGCCGCTTTCCTTCCAACAAGTTTTCCGTTCTTGATGATTTTGGGATTATATCAATTGTGTTTTGTATTATGTTATGATTATTATTTTCTAATATATTTCTCCTATATAGACACTGTATTATATGTATATTACATTTAATGTTAAGTTGATCTAGGCCCTGTGTGACACATTTATGTAATTTTTAATATTTATAAAATATTTTTTTTTTAATATATTGATCATATATTTAAATTTCTTGAATTCCCTATGCAGTTTAAATGCTAACTTATTCTGATTTTATAATATTTTTTTTTATTTTTTCATTTTAAATATTTATAAATTAAAATGTATTTTCTGGCTCAATATAGATTTTGTTCATACGAGACTATTCTACTATTATGAATATTCTACAGATTCTCCTAAGCACTGAGATTTGCTAATGATTGTCATATCACTCTGAACAGTTTGTTAAAAGTAAAAGTAACTTCCAACTGCTTTATATTGAGTATATGGGAATATTCACAACGATTAGTCCTTCGGAAGGTGGTTAGAGATAGTTAGAGGGCGGACTACCTGTTTCAATAGATGGGATTAACCCGGCGCACTTCGACCGTACCCTTAAAAAAAGGGGCTGGCGCACTTCTACCGTGACCCGACCTTTCCCGGCGCACTTGGTGTACAGCCGATAAATGAATAGCTGAACCGATATATTTAGAATCATTTAAGATGTAAATAAGACAATTTCCTTGTAAAAATACATAATCTATTAAAACCAAGAGTCGAAGTATGATGACAAATGAAATTCCCGATATTGACATGAGGAAAGAAGGACAACTTCATTTTAAATTTATTAATAAAATAAAATTCTTGAAATATTTTATTTAATTAAATGATTGAACTTGGTATTTTGACCCTCAGGAATTATCAGAAATCAATTCGTTATTAGAATTTTGTCTTCGAATCAAACACTTCTTCACACGACTAACTTCTTACACATAAATACACTAATACATCTTTGTGTTTTTTAGTAAAAATGATTTTAAATGTTGCATAATAAGATTTATTTTTTCATATATCATAAATATTCAAATTTTTTCGTTAGCTTCGCGGTTTAATAATTCCCAATCAAGTTTATTCTAAGAATTATTTTTAAAAAGTAAGCCCTTATCTTTCTAACAACAATTTAAATATTTCTGAGAAAATAAATATATTTTCTTAATTCAACTCCCATGCATTTATATTCTAAAGAAAAAAATGGGAAGATAAAAGATGAAGCAAGATGATGTAAGTGAGTTTCGTTTACATATATCAATGTTACAGAACAACACAGAAATAATTACAATATGGTAAAAGATCAACAAGATATATAAATAATAATTAATTTAAATCAAATTATAATTATTATTAACTAAGGGAAACAATAAAAAAAAAAAAACGTTTTCCGTAGTATAAATACTACCAAAAACGTAAAAATTAATTTCTAATTGATTGTACTAGGTACAGGTACTAATTGGGTATTTTATAATTATAAGCGTTATTTCTCGGTCTAGTTCTATGTCATTAATGTTGACTTCTAAGATTTGTGGAAAAATGAAAGCTTAAAGTCGGGACAAGGTATCAATAACGTCAGAAGGAATTATTCTCCAGTGTAGCTTAGATGGTAGAGCGCTAGACTGGTAATTTAGAGGCCCGTGGTTCAAATCCCGGCGCTGGAGCATATTTTTCTCTGATTGTTTCCCGTAGTTAATAATAATTATAATTTGATTTAAATTAAAATTTAAATGTTCCGTAGTATGAATACTACCAAAAACGTAAAAATGAATTTCTAATTGATTGTACTAGGTACAGGTACTAATTGGGTACTTTATAATTATAAGCGTTATTTCTCGGTCTAGTTCTATGTCATTAATGTTGACTTCTAAGATTTGTGGAAAAATGAAAGCTTAAAGTCGGGACAAGGTATCAATAACGTCAGATGAAATCATTCTCCAGTGTAGCTTAGTTGGTAGAGCGCTAGACTGGTAATTTAGAGGCCCGTAGTTCAAATCCCGGCGCTGGAGCTTGTTTTTTTCTGATTGTTTCCTGTAGTTGATAATAATTATAATTTGATTTAAATTAAAATTTAAATGTTCCGTAGTATAAATACTACCAAAAACGTAAAAATTAATTAATAAATAATAATTGCAAGATAAAAAGAACTTTTTATATACTACGTTTTTAAATTTTCTATCAAATCATAAATTTGGTACCTGTCAAAATGAAGATCGTAAATATGGGATATGACAAACCAAATAAAATAACTTGCGAATGTTCTCCGAACTAACTTTCCGTACAGCAAAATTTGCTGAAAAAGAATTAAATATTGCTATAATATGGCTAAAAGTATTAAAATAATGCATTGTCATCGTGTTCTGAGCTATTCTAAAAGTTTCAAATGTCTAGCTACTCGGGAAGTTAGTTAAAAATCGATTGCAAGATTTGTACTGAACAAACAAACAAACAAGAAAGCAAGCTAATAAAAACGTAGTAAAAGGGGACTAATTGGAACAAGCATTTTTTTTACAACACGCTTATTTGAAACGAAAGTCCGAAAACGCTTAATTCGTTCTCGTTAGTTTTAAATTCAAATTCTAAAGAGATATCTCACGATGAAAGCATACATATGATTAACACTGATGTTGGATTGGGACATCGATGCCGACATATCGAAATATTGATATATTAGACCAAATATATCGATATTGATCTTTCAATAAATCGGCAAGACGTTTTTTTCTTAAAATATGGGAAGACGGGGGTAAAAAGTAATGAAGATTGAAGAAAGGAAGAAAAGTTCGATCTAAACGTCGACCAAGACTTCTTTTTTAGTGGTCGGAAGAGGTTCTCGATCTCGGTTTCGATGTATCGAAAATATCGATATATCGGACCATATATATCGATATTGATCTTACGATACATCGGCAACACGTTATTTTCCTAGAATATCGTAAGACGGGCGGAAAAAGTAATGAAGATAGAAGAAAAGAGGAAAAGGTCGACCTCGTCTAAACTGAGATCTTTTTTTGTCTTCGGGAGTTTTGTCGATATATCGAAAATATCGATATCTCCTTTCGATATCCCAACCCTATACTGATGATAACATTGAATGGAATGGTAGTGTATAGGTGAACGTATACGAACAGATACCGTGGCGCCAGATGTGAGAAATCAAACCGAAAATATTATTGTCAAAAATTTGGTTTCAGTAAAGCTTTTACTTCATATGTATTTTTATATCTTAAAAGTTTTAATTTAAATCAAATTATAATTAGTTAATAATAATTTTAATTGATTTAAATTTAAATTCTTTCCGTTGTATGTATACTATCAAAAACGTAAAATTGAATTTCTAATTGATTGTACTAGGTACAGGTACTAATTGGGTACTTTATAATTATAAGCGTTATTTCTCGGTCTAATGTTAACTTCTCAGACTTGTGAAAAAATTGAAAGCTTAAATTCGGGACAAGGTATCATTAACGACAGAGGAAATTATTCTTGAGTGTAGCATAGTTGGTAGAGCGCTATACTGGAAATATAGAGGCCCGTGGTTCAAATCCCGGCACTGAAGTCCATTTTTCTCTGTCTGTTTCCCGTAGTTAATAATAATTATAATTTGATTTAAATTAAAATTTAATCTTTCCGTAGTATGAATACTACCCAAAACGTAAAATTGAATATCTTGTAAGTTAAAAACCTTGTAAGTTAAAGTACATACTCCTATTAAAACAAAATATTTAATAGATATTTTAAAAACGAATCGTAATACTGGTCATAAAAAGTCTTTACACATAAAAATAATTGATACATTGTTACAAGACTCTAGTAAGACCCTCCGATATTAATAATTATAAGAAATTCTAAATAAAGAGTTATTATTCAATATTGAATGGTTCATTGTGAAGAGATGCAATAGGCATTGTAATATATAAAGCACTATAATAATTCAATAGATATAGAACATGATGTAAACTCAATACTTTCTATTTAATACTTCCTCACAATTCTGCTTTAAAATAAGGTGAAAGTTTTATCTCAGTCATAGATAATAAAATAACTATACATAAAATAATAATAAAAAAATTATTCGGTATTAAATTAAATGATAAATAAATCCCTGTGTATGATTTAACTTAAGGTAAAACCCGAATTTGGGTTTTTACATTAAAAGGTCAGTAATAATTAAACAGCAATTGATTTAATAGTCCAGGATATAGCGTGCAAAAAAGTGTCTGACTAACATCAAGCTATAAATTTGTGGGTATGTTAATCTTTTAAGGCCTTTTAAGAATATGCGGTCGGCTAAGATCATCTGTGATTGTGATACATAGCTTAGCAATAAGCATTTGAAAAAAAAAAAGAAACTGAAAGCAGCTATGCCCCACCAATTATGGAGGACAATATGATTTTCATCATCCTGAGTACAAAATTAGTTAGTACACAAAAAATCTAATTGATATTATTTAGTTCACTTGATAGGTTAGTTATTTAAATATTACTCAAAATCAAAGTAATCACATGTCAAGTGATAAACTAACATCAACTTGATTTTTGTCTACTAACTAATTTCGTAATCAGGATCATGAAAATCACATTGTCCACGATAATTTGTGGAACATGGCCGCTCTCCACCGGTTTTTATTTTATTTGAAATAACTATTGCCAAGCTATGCTCCGCAGATGAACTTAGCTGACCACACATTCTTAAAAGGCACCAAAAGATATACTTATACACAAAATTCTAGCTTGATGTTAAATCGCTATCTCTAGACATTTTTTTGCACGCTATCTCCTGGACTATAAATTTTCTCTTAATTTGAATTTAGTCTTTAATATGAGCACCCCAACTATATCATTTCCAACACTCCATTCCTCTCCTCGAAAAAAAAAAAAAATAAATAAATAAAAAAAAATAAAATAAAAAATAAAATAATAATAATAATAAACACCTAAAAATAGAAAAATATTGAAGAACACCTAACTTTGGAGGCTTATAACTCCACTTGGATCGAAAAAAAATCATAGCAGGGTACCATCTCCAAGTATCCTCTACACTCTACAAGGTAGGACACTTTTTATTCGGTTTTGTAATCACATAAAAAAGTGGTTATCACTCGTAATAAAAGGGAACACTATGAGAAACATATTTTTTTAGCAGTAGTGGGTGGGAACCAAAGAAAAACCTATCGTGACGCAGATAGTTATAATTTTTGAATCTGCATCACTTAATGTCCTACAAGATAGGCTAGAAAGTTCTTTCCAAGGGTTTACATAAAGTCAGAAATATCACCCGTACAAAAAGTCATTTAGTAAAATCATATAGTAAACATATTATGAAAGGCCTTAAGATAATAAAGCGAGCAGTATAGCGATGGAGAGGTATTTGTATTTGTTGTAGAGACGCTCACACGCTGTACCAAAACATGAATCTAAGAATGCCTGCAATTCTGCCATGCTGTGTATGACTGGTTAATATGCTAAAACAGTAATCATTTTGAATCAATGTCACTTATCCCGTTATCTCATCTAAAAGCCGGTGAGTTACTCTTCATTCAGATTAAGAGAAGCCAATTGGTTTTGGTCTTAAAAAATAATTATACTAAATTTGAGATAATTCTGATGATGACTCAGAATTGAATTAATGGATTACACCAGATTAACAAAATCGTCTATGAGATAAAAAAAAATGTATGGTCTGTAACTAAAATATTGTATTTAAAAAATTAATTACTCACAATATTTTTATGATATTACTATTACATGTTTTTATAATTTCAAAAATAAAATAATCTATGATCACTTTGAGATTTTATTGAATCATTTTACAGCTTTAAAATACGACAATGTAATATTGACATAAATATATTATGAGTTCATCACTCAATTCAGCGAGATTTTTTTCAGTCATTAATAAATAGGTATACATAAAAAAAAATAGAAAAATAAATAGGTATGTTTTCCGTCTATAAAGATAACAGAACAAAAGCAATAAATAACGAACAAACAATTGTTATTCAGTATGTTTTTTTTAAAAAAAGGGGGGGGGGGAAGTAGATGAATGAACTCAATGAACTCGTATTAGAATCAGCTGTTATTATTATTGTAGGTAATATAATACAGTATAACTGTTTGACTTTATTTAAAAGGACGTCAAATATACTCTCTGGGATTTCCTCGATAACACCACAGCAAAATAAATATGAAACGAAATACATTTTACAAACAAACAGAGCGGTATTGAAAGATGAGTGATTTCTAAAGCGGTCTTTAAATAGATGTAATTAACACGACGCGAGTCAAACATTGGACAGTGCTAAATGTTCACCCCACACACTAGTGACCAAAATGAAAAAAAAAAAAAAAAAAAAAAAAAAAAAAACGGCTCTACGTTAGTGATTGCAAATGAATTTGTCCAGACTTCAGAAGAAGAAGAAGATGAATTAATATCTAAGTTAGTAGGGCTTTAAATCTCGCACCTTTTTAGCGTTGGCCCTGATTCGGAGTGGGAAAAAAGAGAAACTTATCGTTGATTTCAACTTTTCCTTTTATTTAAGATACAGGAGAGAGTATAAGATAAGATGCAACAAGTGTTTGCAACAAAAGTTTACAATCTGTTATTACTGCAATATATCTAAGGGATCACCAGCATTTCATTGTAAATAAAGGGATTTAGGTCAACTGTGAATGTACTTGTAAAAAAAAGTGTAATGTATTCCATGTTGAAGTCTTAAAGTGTTCGAGAATTTATGGTTACACAAATTCCAAAAACAAGTAGTCGAAGACAAGTTACATTTTTTGCCAAAATTCCTCATTTCCGAAAACAAAAAAACAAAAAAAGCAGAATTGTAAATATGGGGCATGCCAAAACAAATAAAATAACTTGCGGATTTTTTCCATACTGCACTACTTGCTGAAAACGAATTAAATTTTGCTGAAAGATGGATAAAAGTATTAAAATAATGCATTGTCATCGTGTTCTGAACTATTCTAAAAGTTTCAAATGTCTAGCTACTCGGGAAGTTTGTTAAAAATCGATTGCAAGATTTGTGCTGGACAAGCAAAGAAACAAGAAAGAAAGCTAATAAAAACGCAGTAAAATGTCATTTGCTAAATTTGCAAGTATTGTTGTGTGTTAAATCTAAAGTCTACATTTTGAAGTCTACATTTCTTCTACACGTACAGTATTTCCAAAAAATGCGCCTGAAGTCCGCAAAAATTGTGTTTTGGGATTTTTCGGCCTATTATTTACCCAAAAAAAATTTAAATTTAAACAAGTTTTAATATTTTCAACCAATGCAAACCAAAAAAAAATCTGCTGTCGTTGCTTTCTTAAGAAAATTGGATTGAGAATTTTTGTGAGTTGTAAAAAATTGTTTCATGATTTTCCCCCAAAACACAATTTTTCCGGACTTAAGAAGCATTTTCAGGGAAAAACTGTACGTGTAGGGGAAATTTTCGACTTTAAACTCGGATTCAGCACCCTCGAATAAAAATGTTTCTTGGTGTGCCCGAAAGTTTGGTAAATTTCGCAGAGGTAAAAGATCAGACAAGCATCCAGCTAATGACCAATCAAGTCGTCTTGAAAACACTCGGATAAATTAAATAATAAAAAATAATTTATAATTTTGATAAAACAATACTTTCCTTTAGGTAAGAAAAATTAAAACAATGTTCGTAATCTAAGAAAATAAAAATAAAAACAAGTGTCACAAGGATAAGAAGACGATCAATTTACGTAACGCTAATTTGAAAATAAGGTATATTATCAGGAACCAAGGATTTGAATGAAGGTCAACCATGAAAATGGAAGACACAATAAAAGCCAGCCGATATGCACGACCTTAAAAATTAAATAATAACATTACATAGCGGATCATCTAGATTTCAATAAGCTCAAAGTACTTTTAAAAAAAGCATAAAGAAACTTCTAGAGAAAATAAATTCTACAATAGACAATAGAGAACAATAAAATATCTATAAATATCCTGAGAGAAAATAAGAAACGAAAGTAAGTTAAGAAAAATAAAAATGTAATTATATATTTTCTAAAAAAAAAAAAAAAATAGAATAAAAAAGTAAATT
>KZ651373.1:104149-120358 GCA_001010745.2 Gerris buenoi
AATATCCTGAGAGAAAATAAGAAACGAAAGTAAGTTAAGAAAAATAAAAATGTAATTATATATTTTCTAAAAAAAAAAAAATAGTGTGAAATTAAGAAGTAGTGATAATGATCTTTAAAAAAATACAAAAAACTTCAAGGTAATATCAGAATTTATAATTTTTTTTTTTAAATAAATAAGACGAGGCAAAAATTAGCTACCTTTTTTTTATATAAAGTAATACTTGATTATACTTGTTGGTTGGTGCGAACCAAAGGTAGTAATTATTAAAGGTAAACAACGATGTACGATGTACAAGCGGATGTGATCCCACGGTTAGATTGCAGACCCATAATGCTCTTCGTGGAGGCAGGCTACAAGGATCTTAATACCTTCGATACATCGGTTTGGATATATCGGTTTGATGATGTCATGAGAAAAAAATATCGATATGAAAAAACATCCCTCAAGTCTATAAATATAATGACGTAGCTTACCGTTGAGTAATGTTAAAAAGTGCAAATGTAAATATTTATGACGCCATGATTCTTAGAATTAACCACCCACAGCGAAATGGAAAATAAAAATGTATTTGATGTATCTTTAATGTATTTTATTCTAACACATAAAATACTAAATACATATAGGTTAATGTCAAAGGAGGATATATTAATTGAGTCATTTTTTAAAATAAATAATGAAGTTCAAAAGTCATTAAATGCTACTTCAGATGTTATATACAACATTATTTTTAATATTCTTATATAATTTTTTCTTAGATTAATAATAGATTGTTGCTAATTCTCTTTTTATTAACAGAGTTTAAGGTCATTTGAAGACGGATTTCAGAAATCTAAAGATGTGGTCAGTGGTGTGGAACGTGTCTCATCTTTCTGAAAAATACCAATTTTCTTTATAAATTTGAAAAGATCAATTGGCTTCATCCTTAAGGTGGTCATTATGCTACTCGGGAAGTTAGTTAAAAATCGATTGCAAGATTTGTGCTGGACAAGCAAAGAAACAAAGAAACAAGAAAGAAAGCTAATAAAAACGCAGTAAAATGTCATTTGCTAAATTTGCAAGTATTGTTGTGTGTTAAATCTAAAGTCTACATTTTGAAGTCTACATTTCTTCTACACGTACAGTATTTCCAAAAAATGCGCCTGAAGTCCGCAAAANGTATGGTAAAATAATTTATATTTTTTATAAATAATAAATATAAAACGTATTTAAAAAGTTTTTATTGTGAGAACTGAATTTAAGCAATTAAATTTTTAAGGGAGTAACAATTTGAGTTAGATCAGAAGTGGTAGTTTCAGCTGGTAAAGTAGGAAGTGAATTTTGCTAGTAATAAAATTAAGCAAGAGTTTTTACACATTAAAAGGGTAATAAGTTTATACGTACTTTAGCATAATCTTAGTATACATAAATATATAAGTTCTATTTTTAAAATATCTCACAGGTGAATCTTAAAACAAAAACTTGCAATTTCGTTAATTTCACATCAAAAATGTTTCATTTGGACGAGTCTCGAAACGCGAACTTAGTTTCACGACGTCAATTTTGGTCAAGCAAATTTACTCCACCGCGGCTAAAGAAGTTTCACTTTAAAAAAAAAAAAAAAAAAAACATATTCCTCGATTTCTCGGGATAAATAAGTTTCAGAGAAAATACCTGTAAACGCTAAGAATGAAAAATTCAGTTCGATTCTCCGCCAGCGAGGAGCATTAGCTTTTAATATTACGTGCGAAGTAAACCCACACGGTTTATAGTGATAGTGAAACTATTATTATAATATTCCTCAATTAAATATTTATTTAGGTGCACTCATTTTAAAATTGTGCAGCGACCATGTAATTTCTTTATTTAATATAATTATTTTATTGGCTCTTGGCTTTAAGTGAGATTGCGTCAAATAGACTGAAGAATTACGAGATTCCATAATTTATTTATTGCTTTTTTTAAAAAAAATATTAAACCTGTTCTTTTTTTGTACAAATTACAAATCAAATTTGAGATTAGTGAAATTTAATTGCAACTACTGCTTGAATGTACTTGATGTAATAACTAAATGTAATGTACTAGTTTCTATTCATAAATAACAAGCACTTACGCCCATGTCAACAGGCTTGATTTTATAATTAGAAAAAAAGTAAAACTCAGTAAATTCATTTACATGAGTTNGTTTATTTTCATAGCCTGTCCTCGCCTCCGGCTCGGAGGCTAAGATAAGGAGGCTAATACTCGTTAGTAAAATTCCATTTTGCTGCCTATTTACATAAATAACTATTGTACATTTTAACACTAAATATCAGTACTATTCGAGGACAATTAAATATGTACTATTTCTAAAAACAATATCTAAAATTTTAACTTAAAGTGTATGTATGACATGTCTCTGTAATAATTCGATTAAGTGGTATATTTGCTGTTTTCAATTCCTTTGCCTTGCTTATTCGGCGAGTTTGGTAAAAAAAAAAAAAAAAACCTATTTCAAGAAATAAGTACAAATTAAATTTTGAATATAAAAAACATAAGAACATACATAAGGACACGGGACAGTTGTCATGTAAAAATAATAAATTCAGTAAATATGAAGCCACAAGAGGATTAAAATTAAAAACGATACTTAAGTCTAACTTTGTTACGCTGAACATAACTTAATTTACATCTAAAGTCTCTACAAAGATAAATTTAACTAGGCTCGGGACTTCGGTTGTAAAACATATATTCACAATAATTACGTTGTAACAAGGTTGGAAAGGGTTTAAAACCAAATGGCATCTAAAAACTCATAGCTGAGACTAAGAAAATATGTATGTATACATATACAATATACATTCATACATATTTCCTTAGTCTCAGCTTGAATTTTTGGATGTATATATACATATATGTGTGTGTAAAACATGTTTCACCAGATTCATACGATATGTACACGATGAAATAGGTGCTGCTATCTAGAGGTGCAGATCAGTGGAATGGATCTACTATAAGCAGGGCTTCAAGTCATATACAGTGAATACTCGTATATATATATATACAGTAGAATCTAGAAGTAATATTATATTACATAAAATGTAAACATATAGTGTTAGCGTGAATCGAATTAATGAAACGGAAAGATAATTTTGTTTATATTTAAAACTAATAACACGTACTTCTTAATATTATGATTATAAAATATAATAAGAAAAAAAACATAGAAATATGTATTTATACTTTTTCAAAAGATATACAGAGAAGGTTTTTATCGAATCCTGCTTGATTGAAATAATCTAATGATCTTCCTTTGTAATGACCAAGAATTAAGTTGAATTTCTACTTCTGCTAAATAATTTCAAGTTGTGGTCAAATTGCCTTTTCTAATGTAATAAATTTCTAAATCCAAGATTTAATTTATTTCTCATTTTCTCATTATAACGACAACATTCAAGATCTTACAGTACCTATTCAGCGATTTTTTATTTTTTTTTTATTTGAAAAAATCTTTCCAATATCGTAATCAACTTTCTCATATACGAGTACATAATTACTTGATCCAGAGTTTTCTATTTATTACTTATAAAAAGATTTCGTTGTTACATTTAAAATATTATTAAACATTG
Source organism: Gerris buenoi (assembly GCA_001010745.2). Taxonomy (NCBI): domain Eukaryota; kingdom Metazoa; phylum Arthropoda; class Insecta; order Hemiptera; family Gerridae; genus Gerris; species Gerris buenoi. The sequence goes on from KZ651373.1 coordinate 107,737, forward strand.
TATAAAAATGTATTATTAAAATTACTTCTCATGAACATGACCTCTCGTATCCTATTCAATTATAGCTATTTTCTCAGGAACTAGAATATTCCGGGAAAACAACTTATATGGTTAGATTTGAATTTTTAATGGTCTGTAGATTTTAGAATTTATAAATCAAAATTGTAGTAGTAGTAATATTTATATTTTTTATAAATAATAAATATAAAACGTATTTAAAAAGTTTTTATTGTGAGAACTGAATTTAAGCAATTAAATTTTTAAGGGAGTAACAATTTGAGTTAGATCAGAAGTGGTAGTTTCAGCTGGTAAAGTAGGAAGTGAATTTTGCTAGTAATAAAATTAAGCAAGAGTTTTTACACATTAAAAGGGTAATAAGTTTATACGTACTTTAGCATAATCTTAGTATACATAAATATATAAGTTCTATTTTTAAAATATCTCACAGGTGAATCTTAAAACAAAAACTTGCAATTTCGTTAATTTCACATCAAAAATGTTTCATTTGGACGAGTCTCGAAACGCGAACTTCGTTTCACGACGTCAATTTTGGTCAAGCAAATTTACTCCACCGCGGCTAAAGAAGTTTCACTTTAAAAAAAAAACAANTTACATGAATTAAAGGATTATTTAACAAAATGTAAACGCGCACACAGTTGAATTTTAAATTTTGGGCTATCTACAGGCTTCTTTCGACAAACCATTTAAATTTCATAACAATTAGACAGTATGTTTGTGCATATCTGGACGAGAAATAAATAGACACAGAAGGTTGAAACTTATATGGGACCGACAATGGACTAATTATGACCTACCATTCAAATTGCATTTCAATAAGACGAGTAGTTTTTAAGATATGTTGGTTCGCAAAAATGAGCGTCAGACTGTGATAGACACAAAACTAAAAATGTTCCCACGTACCAGAAACGGATTTCTGTAATAGAATTTTTAAAATCGAAGACACAAAAAATGTTTGTTCTTCAGAACAATCACATAGCTACCGTTACCTTCCGTAAGCTCAGAAGCAAAATCATATAAAGCTATTATTCCATTAGATATACATAGAAAATCTTTGTCCCAAAATATTCCTAATTCCTACCAGCAAAAAACCATTTAAAATACAATTTACATAAGCAAATTATTTCACGTACATCAAGCATGATTTCAACCTCATTAACAGCTTAAATCTTGCGGATTTAAGCCAGCATCTTCAAGTATCATTGAAGGATTTATGTTTCTACCCTAACACAAAATGGAAAACATCACCAGGTGAAAGGTGAAAAAACGGTCAAGTCAAAAAAAGTTTCTTAATAGGTCGAGGTAAGTTCAATAAATGTACGGAGTTTGTTAATTTTAACTTCACAGTATTGCCAGGTATAATGTTCTCAACTTAAGGATCGTGAATCTTCCAAGAATTAAAATAAAAGTGAGAACATAATACCGATAAATCAAAAGGAAAAGGATTTTTTTAATGCTTGTTAGGTAACATAAAATTTATTAAAACGTTTAGAGAGAGATACATTGCATTTCCTTAGTCAATCAAATATAATCCTTCCAGAACTACTTACTTGTCTTTTGAACTGATGCCATTTGGCTTAAAAAACGCTTATATTTCCAACTTATCATTTTTTCAAAAATGAATTTAGTCTAAATAAAAAAGTGTTTATGAGCCTACTCGAGACACTCTCACCGAACTAATACCAAGGTTAATAGAAATCTCAACCGCATAAGTCAAAGTATGGAATTCAAGGACTTAAAGCACTTTCTAAGTTTTTTTTTAAACCAAAGTAAAACGGTCCAAACTAAGTACAAATATGAACGAAAAAATGACGATTGTAGATTTATATTGTCGGAAGATCAAGGCCTATTAAAGGAACCATTTCCTTTATTATTTTTACCGCCATCATCCTTCAAACTCAAGCAAATCCACGAAGAGTTTTATAAGAAGACATGAATGATTAGTTTTTTTTTCTTTTCACAGCCAATGCTCACCTGAAAAATCCAGTTCCAGGTGTGCAAGGTTCGTGCCGTTCATTTACTTCCCAGTTCGTGTCCAAGAATAATACATTGTTCCTGTTTATTTTTGATTCGTTTCCTTTTTTAATTCCGGTCAATGTATTTTGTCGTATGCAGAACATTTTTTTTTTAATATGACAAGCTTTAAAGGGTAAGCTTTTGAAGAAGGCTTAACGCATTATAATCCTATTATGAAGTGTTGTTGGAACAAACCTATAATATGACCAGTTCGATTCTAATTTTATTAATCGTACTCTCGTCATGCTTTCAACAATGTATACAGTCATTTGTCCAATAACAGTTTCTACAAATTGCTGATTACGAACATGATGAAAGTCTCGTTGTTCTATAATAGACTCTAGACAGTATCGTGAATTGTATTTATACACACTGATTAATATGTTTAACAAATTTCATTATTACTTAAACATTTCGTATAAACTGTCCACCACGATGTATTATTCAAGAGCAGTAATGGAAGCAAAAAAAGGCTTCACGGTTTTTTCAATTTGGCTGGCAACAGCCTATTTTAAAATCATTCCATACATTGTCCAAGGGATTAGTTAAGTCTTGTACTAGTTCGAAGATAGAATGAAACTGTTTAGTATGAGACAGGCGTCGAGACGTCAGAAAGCGGGTGAAAGCTAAACTTAAAGACACGTGCGCGACACGTGAAATGACGCCGGACGCTTAACGCCGATACATCAAATCCGCACGTCAAAGACTTCACCGTATAAATGTCTCGGAGACAACTTAACTGTCACTTAAGGAGAACTTAAGAGTAGATTGATAGCGATGCATTTATAAATTATTAATATACTTAGAAAAAGGAGAAATCAATTAAGGTCAAATTATTTCCATCAAAGAACAAGATTCAAAGATCCATTTAAATTTCTCTTCCAAGAAATGGTCCATAAAAATCCTTCAAAAAATCATTATAAACGATCAAATAAGCAATTTAAAACAAAAATAAAAGTTACCATAAGTAATTTGCTGTCAAATTTCATCCTTTTTCACCCGATCGTCAAAAGCAGCGATTACAAAGCGAACGTATCAGCTACATTACTCGCCTATCAATAGAGTCATTAGTCTATAACAAGTTTCACGTTTCTGCAACTCTACCTATATACTGATACTTCAAATAGCTATACCGACACTGACTCGCACATATCTATTTTAACTTCCAATACAGGTTTATACTCTTATACTTCTCGGTCAGTATTTGCTTAATAAAATGTCAAGTACCGTACATAGAGTTAACTATACATAAAAGGAATAACAATGGGGAAAGTTCAAACAAAAATATACCCGCAGTGAACAGAACAAATCACTTAGAATATTTAATTATATTAAAGAGGATTTTTTCCTAAAATTTGACCAAACTCTTGAGTTTTTATCCAAAGGTAAATGTTTAACAACTGTGTGCTAACTTATTAAATAGAAAAATCCTGTTAAATTTGCTTTCATTATTATTTTTATTTACATGTTTTAAGCTACTTTATAATTAAGTTAGAAATAAGAATTCCCAAGAAAATGCAAAATTTATAACCCCTATAGTTTCACGGCTTTTTCTTAAAAGATAAATGAATACAAATAGTTTGTCAATTAGTGTGGCACATAACTTTCTCTTTTTACTTTTATTGTCAAATTTATTTAATTTTACCCCGTTTAATGAATCTGTAATAGTTGTTTTGATTTTTGTTACATGAATTAAAGGATTATTTAACAAAATGTAAACGCGCACACAGTTGAATTTTAAATTTTGGGCTATCTACAGGCTTCTTTCGACAAACCATTTAAATTTCATAACAATTAGACAGTATGTTTGTGCATATCTGGACGAGAAATAAATAGACACAGAAGGTTGAAACTTATATGGGACCGACAATGGACTAATTATGACCTACCATTCAAATTGCATTTCAATAAGACGAGTAGTTTTTAAGATATGTTGGTTCGCAAAAATGAGCGTCAGACTGTGATAGACACAAAACTAAAAATGTTCCCACGTACCAGAAACGGATTTCTGTAATAGAATTTTTAAAATCGAAGACACAAAAAATGTTTGTTCTTCAGAACAATCACATAGCTACCGTTACCTTCCGTAAGCTCAGAAGCAAAATCATATAAAGCTATTATTCCATTAGATATACATAAAAAATCTTTGTCCCAAAATATTCCTAATTCCTACCAGCAAAAAACCATTTAAAATACAATTTACATAAGCAAATTATTTCACGTACATCAAGCATGATTTCAACCTCATTAACAGCTTAAATCTTGCGGATTTAAGCCAGCATCTTCAAGTATCATTGAAGGATTTATGTTTCTACCCTAACACAAAATGGAAAACATCACCAGGTGAAAGGTGAAAAAACGGTCAAGTCAAAAAAAGTTTCTTAATAGGTCGAGGTAAGTTCAATAAATGTACGGAGTTTGTTAATTTTAACTTCACAGTATTGCCAGGTATAATGTTCTCAACTTAAGGATCGTGAATCTTCCAAGAATTAAAATAAAAGTGAGAACATAATACCGATAAATCAAAAGGAAAAGGATTTTTTTAATGCTTGTTAGGTAACATAAAATTTATTAAAACGTTTAGAGAGAGATACATTGCATTTCCTTAGTCAATCAAATATAATCCTTCCAGAACTACTTACTTGTCTTTTGAACTGATGCCATTTGGCTTAAAAAACGCTTATATTTCCAACTTATCATTTTTTCAAAAATGAATTTAGTCTAAATAAAAAAGTGTTTATGAGCCTACTCGAGACACTCTCACCGAACTAATACCAAGGTTAATAGAAATCTCAACCGCATAAGTCAAAGTATGGAATTCAAGGACTTAAAGCACTTTCTAAGTTTTTTTTTAAACCAAAGTAAAACGGTCCAAACTAAGTACAAATATGAACGAAAAAATGACGATTGTAGATTTATATTGTCGGAAGATCAAGGCCTATTAAAGGAACCATTTCCTTTATTATTTTTACCGCCATCATCCTTCAAACTCAAGCAAATCCACGAAGAGTTTTATAAGAAGACATGAATGATTAGTTTTTTTTTCTTTTCACAGCCAATGCTCACCTGAAAAATCCAGTTCCAGGTGTGCAAGGTTCGTGCCGTTCATTTACTTCCCAGTTCGTGTCCAAGAATAATACATTGTTCCTGTTTATTTTTGATTTGTTTCCTTTTTTAATTCCGGTCAGTGTATTTTGTCGTATTCAGAACATTTTTTTTTTTAATATGACAAGCTTTAAAGGGTAAGCTTTTGAAGAAGGCTTAACGCATTATAATCCTATTATAACAAAGAATTGAATTATACAACAAAGTAATATTGCAAACAGTAATTTGTAATGCAAATCCCTGCACTTTGATTGAGTGTATAGACAAAATAAAAAATAAAAAATCTCAATATCCAATTGTAAAAAATAAACGGAATTAGAGTTTGAATAATTAGATTTCAGCTTCAATACCTTCAAGTCAATTTATGAATAATTCCACAAATGAAATCAATCATTCTTCGCAGGTAAATTCACTTAAACGTAAAAAGAAAGAGCCTTATTAGAGTGGAAATATTTTTAATCATAGTGGATTTAATACTACCAGAACGCACTAATATGTAATGTACTGAACAACTTAAAAACCTAATTCCATCATGGGCGCTCTATAGACTGTTACTCTCGTTATAAAAAAAGTAGAAGGGAGAAACCACCAAAGAAAGGTGCACAGAATGTTCTTCTTTAAACTGTTACTCCCCTTATAAAAAAACAGAGGGGAGTAATAAATCTAAATGAATGTTCTTTTTAGACTGTTACTCCCCTTATAAAAACAGAAGAGTGATATTCCTTTATCCCAAAAGCTCATTGAACTAAACATCCCTTTGTCGTAATAGTTAAAGTAATGTATAAATAATTATATCCATTTATATTACAACAAAACATAGGGGAGTAACAATCTAAAGAAGTACCTAGTCACGCAATAATATTACTCTACTTGAAAAGTAATATTCAATAACTTTACATACCCATACCAAGGTACATACATTAGTTTTTCTTAATACATATAACTTATATTCGAACATATTCTGCATATTTAACAGTATATTATGGGTTTTTTCGAGCATAGCTATCGAGCATATAATGAGTTTTTCGAGCATAGCTATCGAGCATATAATGAGTTTTTCGAACATATCTATCGAGCATATAATGAGTTTTTCGAACATATCTATCGAGCATATAATGAGTTTTTCGAGCATAGCTATCGAGCATATAATGAGTTTTTCGAACATATCTATCGAGCATATCGATCCGAGCCCTACATATAAGTTATTATAAAAGATCACACACAATACATATAAACCCTTCAGAACTATTTATTTAAATCAATAAACTCTTTTACAGGTATATTTAACACGCACTCATATTAAATATATGCATTATCACAATACTTTCTCATTTTAAAAAGTAACTACGCAAATATAAGAAAGTTAAAATTATATTCTTTTGTTATAAAACATAAACAACCTCAGTCGTAAATCAGCAAAAAATGACGATTTAATTGGTCATTTTATGAGCAAGTAAACAAAAAAAATGTAATTAAAGTACGCGACTAATTACAAAACATATAATTAGTTTCAGATAAACTGGTTATTTACAATTACTGTCTATTAACTAATAAACAATTGTTAAAACAAAGTGTTGACAGAAATACTTCCCATTTTCTTATCTTATCTAAGAAGGTGATGATAATCACCTTATCACAGAACAAGTAGTAAAAGAATATTACATGTTAAAATTACAAAATAGACAATAAACAATAGATTACAGTTGACTCGCCGGATATTAAAGGAAGAGGCGCATGCGCAGTATACCACTATACACCGTATCCCTAATGATACAGTCCATGTTCCTTCAACCGTTACTACAAATTTGTTTTGAGTTGTTTTTTTTTTTTCTCTCCCTCTTTTCTCTTATTATTTCTTTTCAACCATTTTTGTACCGTTCACGCTTTAATTGAGTATTCTGAATCCCATAAATGTCTTATACTAACCTTGGCTTTAGAAGCTACTCCTTTTGATAAACCCATTTGGTCAAAATAACACCAATTTTTACAGCAAAAAAATAAGCAATGACGCGTAGTATGAACAACAAAATAGAAAATAAATTCCTTTTTGTATTACGTTAGTATTAGCTTGCTTTCTTGTTTATTTGCTTGTTTGTCCAGTACAAATCTTGCAATCGATTTATAACTAACTTCCCGAGTAGCTAGGTATTTGAAACTTTTAGAATAGCTCAGAACACGATGACAATGCATTATTTCAATCCTTTTATCCATCTTTCAGCTAAATTTAATCCGTTTTCAGCAAATTTTGCTGTATGGAACTTGCGGAAAAAATCCGCAAGTTAGTTTATTTGTTTTTGGCATGTTCCATATTTACAATCTTCATTTTGTTTTGACAGGTTTCAAATTTCTGATTTATGACAGAAAATTTAAAAACTTAGTATATATAAAGTTCTTTTTATCGTGCAATTTTTTAACATTTAGTTCTAGAAAAGAGAGGAATAAATGGATACAATAGAAGCAGTATTATCTTATTCTGTTAAAAGTATCATTATTTTATTACTATAGAGATATTAACTGAATTAAATAGAAATTGAGGATAATGAGAATTACTCAAAAGTAAAATAATGGTTGAGCTTGATGTCTCACGTAAAAAAGGGTACCAATTAAATTTTGCATGTACTCAAAAACGACATGAAAAATGTTACGCTTTTTAAATACCGTGTCAGGGGGTTTGAAATTCAGAGGAGGTCGTTAGGTTTTCATTTATAGTACAATATTTTGACGATAGGCGAGCTGAAATTTCAATAAACAACATACAAAATGTGACAGTTTTAAACATCATACCAGGAAGTTAGAATATAATAGGAGGTAGATTTGTTTTCAGCTGTATTCATTGTAGTACTACGTACTTACATTTCACCCATTGAAGTTCTACATTTTATACAAAATTATATCAGAGCCCCTAGCGGAGCAAATGGTAATCAAAATGGATTTATTTTCATTTTCGCACCTTAAGATCCATCTATGATTATCAATTAGACAAATGTATACTGTTTTTTTCCACTTTATAAATTCAATGCCCAAAAACATTAGTCTAGGAGATTGCGTGCAAAAAAGTGTATGACTAACATCAAGCTAGAATTTTGAGTATAAGTAAATATTTTAGTGCCGTATAAGAAGTTTTAAGTGGTGTCCCTTGAAAGGGGAACACTTTGATTTCGAGTAATAATTAACTAACTAACCTATTAAGTGATAAACTACCATCAACTTGATTATTGGTCAACTAACTAAGTTCGTATTTTGGATCATGAAAATCGAAAATCATATTGTCCACCAAAAAGGGCGGAACATGGCCGTTCTCCACTGGTTTTTTTTTTTTCAAATGTCTATATTGTCAAGCTATGTCCCGCAGATGAACTTAGCCAACCGTATATTCTTAAAAGGCACCAAAACATTTACTTGTATACAAAATTCTAGCTTGATGTTAATCAGACACTTTGTTGCATGCTATATCCTGGACTATATCTATGATTCAATGTGTTTCCATAAAATAGAGAATAATAATAATAATTGCTCAAAGAACCCGCAAAATATCATCCAAACAGCAAACATAGGTTATGTTAAATTATAGAGTAAATTGGCTATAAAAAAAAATTAATTTATCACTGATATGAATTAACAAACAACATCACGGAAAATATTCGTGACTATTTTTCTCTGACACCAAAAGATTAATGATACTCAATCAAATTCAAACATTTACGTTCAAAATTCTTGTTTTTGAACAAATTTTAATTGTACTATAATGTGAAATAATAGGATATTAGAAGAATCTATTTCAACAACCTTGAAATCCTTCATTGTAACAGAATCCCATAAATCTAGCATAAGACATCGTAACATCCTCTAACTCATTAGACAAGATAAATCTTGTTGTGTGATAGCTTATAACAAACAACGATTTGCATAATATATCCTGCTCCCGTTCAATTACATTACCATGTGGCAAAGCTGATAATATAAATTTATGCTTATCATACATAATACCACTAACGTTTAATTTATTTAAATTATAGAACGTTTAATTTTTCTTTCTTTAAACATTTTTTGTTCTCTTCCGATCAAAGAAATCGTATCATGTAATTTCTGGACGCAGGGACCACTTTGCATATCTATTGATGCTATAATTAGTGTGGAAACGTGGCCTGCCAAACTGGGCACTGAGCCTACATTATTAACATTAAAAATCCCATACATTCTTGTAAATATTATCGAAAATAATGATCTAGAACAAATTTACGAAGAGCAGTGGAAGTGTGCTGGGCCCACAACCTTTAATAATTAACTAAATAAGGCAACTACATATATACTTAAATTGAAAACTGAGAAAAAATATGTACTGAGATTATTTTATACAATAAACAATAATTTATTTAAGAACAAGTTAAACTGTCATGTCATGTCAGTGTTGTCAAGATTGGTAAAAGCGGGGTTTACACGATCCAAGTATATTTGGACCAAGTCAGTTTTGACGCTATTTGGATCATGTAAACAGTATATTAAAGTCATCTTTGACATCCAAGTTGAGTTGGATGGGTTCTATCAAATTAGACATTAATAAAAACAAAAATGGCACCCACCTGACAAATTATGAGAACGAGCAGTCAAAAAATGACAGATGTGAGGTTAAGCTGGGTTCAGTAAACGAGAAGGTGATAATATCACTTCTGTTTTAACACTTAATAAGCCCAATTTAACTGGAAAGTTCTAGAGGGAAAAACATTCCACACAATCTATCTTAACCTCTACTTTATAGTGAATCAAAGTTCCACTGCTGCACCAAGTATACTTTGATCGTGTAAACCTTACTTCAAAGTTCCACAAACACTTGGACCAAATGGATTTGATCAAAGTGACTTGGTCCAAGTATACTTGGATCGTGTAAACCAACGGATTTGATCAAAGTGACATGGTCCAAGTTTACTTGGATCGTGTAAACCAACGGATTTGATCAAAGTGACATGGTCCAAGTATACTTGGATCGTGTAAAACAATGGATTTGATCAAAGTGACTTGGTCCAAGTATACTTGGATCGTGTAAACCAATGGATTTGATCAAAGTGACTTGGTCCAAGTATACTTGGATCGTGTAAACCAACGGATTTGATCAAAGTGACATGGTCCAAGTATACTTGGATCGTGTAAACCAACGGATTTGATCAAAGTGACATGGTCCAAGTATACTTGGATCGTGTAAAACAACGGATTTGATCAAAGTGACTTGGTCCAAGTATACTTGGATCGTGTAAAACAACGGATTTGATCAAAGTGACTTGGTCCAAGTATACTTGGATCGTGTAAACCAATGGATTTGATCAAAGTGACTTGGTCCAAGTATACTTGGATCGTGTAAACCAATGGATTTGATCAAAGTGACTTGGTCCAAGTATACTTGGATCGTGTGAAAGTGTTCTTTCCAACATAAACAATTTTAAACTTTTTAGTGTCCTTTTTTTCTCTGAGAGTAAATTATTTTTAGTCTAAACTTTGATTGAGAGAACACCTTCAGTCTCTTGTGCATACAAATAAGAATCTGAATCAGAAGCCACAAAACATGTATATAGAGTACACTAGTTGTCTTTCTTTTACAAAGTACATCGTATGCACCGTAGCAGCAAACTAATTTCTTCATTAATCCTGTATTCATAAACGGTTTTAAAGGTTGCATAGACTATGCGTTTAAAACAATGCTTCTGGCTCGAGTTTAGGTATTTTGTCAGATCATATCATAACTTACAGCAATATAATTTGATAATTCTACTTGATTATGACTAGAGTGGTTTAGAAAGTAACCCAACAATATTGTTACCACCATTTTATATTGATTAGTAACAAATGCGTTTCGACATTTCATATCTTTATTGTTAAGTGTTAGTACACTAAAGGCCCATTTACACTATGACTAGTGATTAGGACAAGTGCGAGTGTTTAGTAAAAACACTAAACCCATTTGGACACCATTTGTTTAGTGTAAGTAGTTTTTAAGCAAATTTTCAATTACATTTGCAAAATTTAACTAAGCACTTGCAAAATTTAACTAAACACTTGTACTCCACTTGCAAAATTAAATTGTAAATATGCCCTAAAAGTTAGACTAAAGTAAGTGTTTAAGGAGGGGGGGGGGGTAGTCTAGGGCTATTCACGGATTAAGGAACGGTGCTTAAAGCTAAAAAAAAATTAGCTTATTTTACTATAGTTAAATAATACCTTAAAACTAATGTATATACACTATTTTATAGATTTTACAAGGACAGAGTTATTAAGTTTAGATCTTTTATTAAATATCATTCTATATTTGTATCTTGGATATTCTACTTAAACTAAAACAAGCGAATAGTCACACAGAGAAAATTTTGGGTTGCTTCAAGTAAAATACTATAAAAACTTTGTGGGTAAGCTTCCGCCAGTAGACTCGTATAACAGCTTGGTTTTCCCTTGAAATCCGCGTCACAAAAGGGTAGAAGTCCAACGTTTCGCTTCCACTACTGGAAGCATCTTCAGGAGTGTGGTGCATCGTGATGTTTACTTGAAACAACAACAAGACATACTGAGCTTCATAATCAAGAGAAATACTACTCCGTATGTCTTGTGGTTGCTTCCAAGTAAACATCACGATTCATCACACCCCTGAAGATGTTTCCAGTAGTGGAAACGAAACTTTGAACTTCAACCCTTTACGTGGCACGGATTTCACCAAAAATCTAAGCTGTTAAAAATGCTATGAAATTCAATCAAATTGTAACAGTAATAAAGAATAAAATCAACCAAATTATTAAAAATTAATCATTTTTAAAGAACATATTACGGTATCGATCAATAAATAGGACGCTTAATATACAAAATAAAAGAACATTTATTATTTCATTTTTTTTTATAAAATTCATGGACAGTGGATATTATATGATTTCTAGACGGAGGAATTAACCATTTTGGACAACTATTGATACTATAATCAGTGTGGAAACATGGCTTGCCAAAATGAGCACTGAACGTACACTAAAATTAATCTATGGCAAAAGCTCCATAGTTGGGCGTAACAAGTTCTAAGCCCTTACGAATTTTAGATAGATAATATTTCTCATTAAATTCCTAAATTAATCAAATTCTCGCTTTAATATACGAATTCGTATTAATACCTATTACATAAATGTTGCATTTTATGATAAGACTCAATCCATCATAATTAAACCTTATTTTAATAATTAAGACTTATAAACAATTAAAATTTCATATGATTATGTAATACAAATTAGTTAATTTCTGTTCAAACTATACAACCTTATTAAGTCAGTATTAATATTAATAATAAAAAGGGTAATTAAAGCTAGAAACAGGAAATAAATCCAAATCGTCTTAATGAACAACTGGAAAGATTTCGAGACATAATTAATTGTGAAACATTTATAAAAATGTGATAATTAAGCTTATAAAAATAGAGAAAGTGTACGTAATCATCAGCAGTTAGTTATTTTTTGATATATAT
>KZ651373.1:192334-206218 GCA_001010745.2 Gerris buenoi
AAACTTAGATATTTTATTGGTTAAATTAAAAAAAAATTATAATAAAAAAAACTTTTGATAAAAATTAATAAAAATCACATTACATGTTCATTAGGATTTTTAATATCAAAATTTTTTGAAGCTTGAAATTTTCACCCTATAAACCATAAAATGACCCTGATTAACACTATAATATACAGACATCTGATCAATAAACCTAAAGGTTTTTTTATTTTTCATTAATATTAATTTTTTTAGTTACAATAAAATTGTAAAATCTTGGGACAGAAAAGGTACATTTCATTCGAAAATGACCCGAATATTGATGATAAATATGAAGTTATTAAACGATCGATTTATAATACGGAACTAGTTCTAGAACTTCATAAATCAGATAACATCATAGCAAAAGTACATTAGCCGGATAATTAAAAAATAACTTGAGCAGAAAAGAGTAGGTATAAGAATATAGTCAGAACAAAAATGGGTTTATGTAATACGTGATAATTATAGGTGTTAGGTATTGAAACAACTGTAGTCAGTATTCACTGAGCTATAATATAAGCAACCTCAAGGTTAGCAGAAAATTATGCACTTCTTTGAACCAAAGATTATTAATAACTAACACTAATGAATCGAGTTCAATAACAAAAAAAAAACCGTAAAAGTAGATGAGTCTGCTCAATATATATATAGAGATTTCTCCTTCTAGAAAATAAGTTACATCTATACATACAGTAATGGTAATATTAGAGGTCGACCAAGAAGTCATGAACACGGTATAAACTGAAAGCTTAGCTTCGTTTAAAGTCGGGACTTCCGACTATTGCCGAAGTCAGTATAGTCGGGTGCTATTCTAGTTGTCAAATCTCACGAATAACAACAAGAAGGTTTCCAATCTGTTAGGTTTCCTGTTTTGTTTGTTTTTATACAGTACGAGTTCGAGTTATAGTCACAACTGTCCTAAACGATTTTCGTAACATCCACAAATCCACGGGATGATGCAAATACAAAGGACGCTACAATTAACGGGGATGAAATAAAAAGTTTGATTAAGTAAGTTAATCAAACTCAGAAATAAAGAGGAATAATCAATAAATAATAATATAAAGATATTATCGTATAGTAGAAGTGATTTCTTATCAGGTACAGTGTTCCCTGTGGCAAAAAATATAGAAGTTAAAAAAACAAAATGATTAATAACCAAAGAACAACACTGTGTTTTTTGACAGTGATCTATTTTACTAAAAACTGACTGTACATGACAACACTAGCGCACTCCTCAGATTTCCATGACTTCTTGGTCGACCTCTAACAGTTTTAGTATGGTATCTGGTAATCATTGATTGGTACAGTTTAAGAATTTGGATGCCAAATTTCGTCACAAACCAATACCAATGTGTAGTTATTAAGTTATCACATGCTAAAAAGACAACACAACAAACAAATTGTTCTTTTGGATAAAATGTATCAGTAAAATTTAAATCAGTTAATTTAAATCAGCTGTTCTATATACTCGTAAGTGTAATGAATTTGAACAAAATTTAATCCATGAATTAAGTGGCACTTTTTNAGCATATTTGTTTTCACAATGCTATAGTATTTGTTTTCACAATGTCATATTTGTTTTCATAATGCCATATTTGTTTTCACAATGCCATATTTGGTTTTCGTAATGCCATAATTGTTTTCACATTGTCATATTTATTAGTTTTCACAATGGTAAAAAAAAAAATTAAAATGTTGTAATTATAGTTACTTAATCATTTCCTACAATTCACGACCTTTAAAACGAGGTACGAGTATATCAATTCATGCAGACTAAAACTGTCAAGCTGACTAAAAACAGGAATATTTATAAACAAGAAACAATTCTAACTTCTAACAATAGGGAGGAATTAACTTCTAATGAGAAGGTGAAGTGGATAATGGAATAATACCATAAATGTAACAGAACAATACCATATTTGTCTTTGAAGTATTTAAAGTAGAAATATAAATTTACTTTAAAATGCCATTCTACTAATCTTTTAATCCTCATTTTATTAAAAAGATCTCACAAAGATTTACAATTATTGACGTAATTCTTTTTTATTGGTTGATAAAAATACGCGGAAAAGAAATTGTAAAGTATGTGAATAGGAGACATTGCGATCCAGGAATGCTGATGTTTATTATCTTTTACTTCTTATTATGTGACAGGATTTTGACAGCGGATCCAAATACAGCGCTAATCGACATCACTTTAAACTGGGACAGACTTATATCCATTCATAAATGACATCTGTTGCTTCATCAACCTCGTCTAATTTAACCCAGACCCATTAACTTATTCAGCAGAGTTAATCGAAGTGGGCAAATTAGTCGAAGTACAACCTCTGAAAAAGATACTAATTAAAAAGTTTAACAAGTTCCAATCTACACTGCTATAAAAAAAACTTTTATATACCCAACAAGTTGTGTAAGTAAATAAGCAGGTTAACAAATTATGATAATATCCAATAAAAACAGTACCAAACATGTAGTCCAGTCAAAAAAAAAAAAAATCCAGTCAAAACATGTAATTTAGTTTTGTTTTTCCTTATTACTAATAATTTTTTGGATCATTAAATTTATTAAGTAGATATTAAATATGATCTAACGGTGACTGAATTTTTATCTCTCAATATCTAAAATTACTCATTGAAATTTTTTATTACTACTACTACTTTCAAATTTACACAAACAGATCATTTATTACATACTTTCAACTACAAATCAACTTGTTTATAGCTAAATGGCGGTAAAACTGTTTCTGGCGTAAAAAAGGTTTCAATTGGTATTGCAAACATGAAATTAGTTAGTAAAGGGGGAGAGGGGATATCGATGTTAAGTACCTCTGCTCATTTATATTGGGATGCTTGGCGAACATCTTACTAGCTCTGCTCATTTATATTTATACCACACATATAATTAACCTACAATTTTCATTTCATACAAATTTAATTAAAATCGGTATTTTCATTAAGATCAACAGACACGTAACTAAAATGTTCCCTGATGTCTGAAACAGATTTCTGTCTAGGAATTTTTGAAATTGAAGGCATAACATATTTTCGTTCTTCAGCCCCTCATATACAAATTAATTTCATTCCCGCAATACCAAAGAAATCCTTTTTTTTGGGTCTTTCCGCACAACAATTTTATTTTTTTAATTCCGGTGCAAATTATAATTTAAAGTACTCAAAGATAATAGTAAGTAGTATGGTTTGTTTTCATTTACATAATTCTCTTTGATAATAGGGTCTGAAATTAATAATTTAAAATTAAAACAACAATTCAAAAGCAAAGTAAAAAATTTCCAACGAAATAGCCTTCAATAAGAAGTTAAATGCGCACCGCAAGATTAAGATAAAGTCGGCTGAGAAGAATGATGCAAAAATCTGATTTTTATCACAGCTTTATTGAGGCACCAGTAATAATAGAAAGTGCATAGAAAAAAAGAGATTTAAAAAAAAAAACAATTCAAACGAGGATGTGAAGAATTAAGTATATAAGTATAGGTTAAGTTCTGAGTAATGGGAAGTCCAAATTGAAATGGACGAACAAAATCAAGTTGGTGAAAACATCAATGGAGGTGGATGCTAAAATTAGCTTTGAGAGAGGGCAGGTTTAATTGGAGATAATGTCTTCAGTCTTCAGTGAGACAAAGTACAACTTGAAGTGCTTTCACAGGGAAAGTTGGCACTTGAACGTCTCAAGTTGGGCAACTTCGCGAGGAAACGGATAATATAAAGATCTACAGCTGACCGACAACTAAGTTCACTGATCTCCCGCCAGATAGTGGTAATCGAGCATCTCATCTCTTTATTTAGAAAAAGAGGCTAAACAGGACGACACTTTATAAAACTAGAACGAGATCCAGTCAAGTTGTAATGAAAACTATTTACTGTTTAACTTCATAAATTATAAAACTATCTAAATAAAAAAAAGTGTTAACTTAACAGTAATGATGACTAAAGTGAGACTCAGAAGAATCATAAATCTCTTATTAGCCACCACATAAATTAATTTCATTAAGGCTTGAAATTATGAGTAAGTAAATTATCTGTGCAGCAGTGTTACCATATTACTTAAACTTTATATCTTTTGATAAGAACGTGGTTTATACTTCATTCGTTAATTTCACATTTAAATAATGAATCAAAATATCTGAATTTTCTTATTCATAATTTTATAACGAGTTGCTAAAGATTTATGTCAAACTTTATATCTTTTGATAAGAACGCGGTTAGTAAGTATGTATCGAATTTCGTTCTAATATGTCAATTTTTACGTCATTTATCAATAGAAAAACATAATCCTTAAGTCTCTAAAATGACGAACATGCAACACTCGTTCAATTAACGAACATAAGATGTCCTTTTTAACTAGTGATTCGGGTCATAATGAACTCGCGAAAAAATTGTCCTCTTATATCGGCCATATTTATTTACAATATGGCCCTACCAAGAAACATTTTAAGAGGAAAAATTACATATTCCTAATCTCCCTTAAAGAGCTTGAAAATTATATGTAACATATTATTTAAGCATAAGCTTTACTTTTAATACCCTCTTTTAGGCCATATTTGTTTTCATAATGCCATATTGGTTTTCACAATTTTCATTTAATTTGTTAATTTTCATAGTCAATTCAATTAATCTGTAATTATTTATGTTATTTTTTTTATAGATTAGAATTTACACCAGGGTAAATTTTATTATTAATTCTAAGTATAATAATAGAAAAAAATGATTCTTGAGACGGGAACCTCGCTCTAGTTGCAACGACAACTACTGAGGGCCCTCACCTAAAATGTAAAAATATGTAATAAAAATACGAAAATGTACTTATGGTGGAAATACAAATAAATACTAAATACTAAATACAATGCCATATTTGTTTTCACAATGCCATATTTGTTTTCACAATGCCATATTGGTTTTCACAATGTCATATTAGTTTTCACAATGTCATATTTGTTTTCACAATGTCACATTTGTTTTCACAATACCATATTTTCACAATAGCATATTTGTTTTCACAATGCTATGGTATTTGTTTTCACAATGTCATATTTGTTTTCATAATGCCATATTTGTTTTCACAATGCCATATTTGGTTTTCGTAATGCCATAATTGTTTTCACATTGTCATATTTATTAGTTTTCACAATGGTAAAAAAAAAAATTAAAATGTTGTAATTATAGTTACTTAATCATTTCCTACAATTCACGACCTTTAAAACGAGGTACGAGTATATCAATTCATGCAGACTAAAACTGTCAAGCTGACTAAAAACAGGAATATTTATAAACAAGAAACAATTCTAACTTCTAACAATAGGGAGGAATTAACTTCTAATGAGAAGGTGAAGTGGATAATGGAATAATACCATAAATGTAACAGAACAATACCATATTTGTCTTTGAAGTATTTAAAGTAGAAATATAAATTTACTTTAAAATGCCATTCTACTAATCTTTTAATCCTCATTTTATTAAAAAGATCTCACAAAGATTTACAATTATTGACGTAATTCTTTTTTATTGGTTGATAAAAATACGCGGAAAAGAAATTGTAAAGTATGTGAATAGGAGACATTGCGATCCAGGAATGCTGATGTTTATTATCTTTTACTTCTTATTATGTGACAGGATTTTGACAGCGGATCCAAATACAGCGCTAATCGACATCACTTTAAACTGGGACAGACTTATATCCATTCATAAATGAAGTCTGTTGCTTCATCAACCTCGTCTAATTTAACCCAGACCCATTAACTTATTCAGCAGAGTTAATCGAAGTGGGCAAATTAGTCGAAGTACAACCTCTGAAAAAGATACTAATTAAAAAGTTTAACAAGTTCCAATCTACACTGCTATAAAAAAAACTTTTATATACCCAACAAGTTGTGTAAGTAAATAAGCAGGTTAACAAATTATGATAATATCCAATAAAAACAGTACCAAACATGTAGTCCAGTCAAAAAAAAAAAAAATCCAGTCAAAACATGTAATTTAGTTTTGTTTTTCCTTATTACTAATAATTTTTTGGATCATTAAATTTATTAAGTAGATATTAAATATGATCTAACGGTGACTGAATTTTTATCTCTCAATATCTAAAATTACTCATTGAAATTTTTTATTACTACTACTACTTTCAAATTTACACAAACAGATCATTTATTACATACTTTCAACTACAAATCAACTTGTTTATAGCTAAATGGCGGTAAAACTGTTTCTGGCGTAAAAAAGGTTTCAATTGGTATTGCAAACATGAAATTAGTTAGTAAAGGGGGGAGAGGGGATATCGGTGTTAAGTACCTCTGCTCATTTATATTGGGATGCTTGGCGAACATCTTACTAGCTCTGCTCATTTATATTTATACCACACATATAATTAACCTACAATTTTCATTTCATACAAATTTAATTAAAATCGGTATTTTCATTAAGATCAACAGACACGTAACTAAAATGTTCCCTGATGTCTGAAACAGATTTCTGTCTAGGAATTTTTGAAATTGAAGGCATAACATATTTTCGTTCTTCAGAACGATCACATTAGCTTCTGTTACCTACGGTAAACTCGGAAGCAAAGGTACAATTAAGTAAATTAAATTAGATATCGATTTATATAAGTTATAATATCTATTTGTAGACCAACAAATCAAAACAAACATTTATTTTTATTGGAATAAATGTGGTTGTCTTAGCTTAGCAATAACAAATCATTTCGAGGAGAGTCGTCACCGACTTGAGGACACTACTCGATTATAAAAATGATTTATTACAGAAATAAATATAGTTTTCTCATATTCCTTAATTATTCAAGAAATAATATACGATACAATACAAATATTCTATTCATTGTTGCTGTAAGCTGTATCTACTACTAGTATTATTATCTAATAATAGATGGGAACATTTAAACGATTTGAATTAATAAAAATATTTTTCAGCATCTATAAGTTTAGATTGTTAATTAAAAGTTTAGATTTCATTCTTGTAGATAATTATCTTTGGTGTTAATAGTGAAATCCTAGAAGAAAAATATTACCAAGGTTCTAACGATCTTATTACTTGATTTTATTTTTTCCTAACCATTGAAGATTATTATTATAATTGAATTGTATAATAGCTAACGTTTGGACGCTGTTATGCCCCAACATAGGCCTACGTACAAAAGTCTAAGGATTTAAGAATTTCAATTTTATTCTTCAATTCTCACGACTCTTTCCTTACATGTTGTACTATCGACTGCGTCTAAATACTTTTATCTCAGTAGGGAGAAAAATTTATTATTTTGGATTAGTTTTGAGGGGCTAAAGTAAGTCTTTTCTTCCCTTAACTCAAAAAGTAGGAAGAAAAAGTAAAAGTAGGGCGAAAAAGTAAGGATTGCCAACTTAATTATATTATAAATAGTTCAAAATGAATGACTATATGTAATGAAGTAGTTAAAATCATGTTGGCGACACTGCTTTTTCGACCTTGTTTATCATTGTTTATAACCTCCATCTAAATAACCTACTATTTGAGTTTAATTCCAATTCTTATTTGTTTTAAATAGTGAATCTCTTATATCTGCTATTAAAAGTGCTAATAATTATTGTTATTTTAAATTAAATCGTTATAATTATTATTAATATTGGGAAATAGACAGAGAAAAACAGACTCCGGCACCAGGACTCGAACCACGGGCCTGTATATTTCCGTGCCTATATGCCGGACCATGGTTCCTTCGGCTTCGCCTCAAGAAACAACTTTTTCGCTCAGGGAATATTGGCTTACTTTAGTCCCTGGATGCATAAATAACTATTATCTCCAGAAAGGAGAAACATTTACGTTCTAAATTTAATTTAGAACGAGTAAAGTAGGACTTATCTTCCCTGATGAACAAATAAATAATGAGATTAGGATACTTTTTATTCAATTTGGTTTTCACTTAAGAAAGCACTCGCGATAATAGGGTACACTATTAAGAGCACATTTTTTGGCTTTAGAGAACGCTGCGCTGGAGAGGTTGGATCTAAAAAAAAACCTTTTCTTAATCATAGGCTAGTTAGTTTTCTTCAAGAGTAATATAAAATATCGTACAAAATATCCTGTAGTGAAATCAGATAGTGAACATATAAAATAATATGAACACAATAAAATAATAGTTTCTTAATTGGGAAAATTCGGGAGTCTATTTATGTGCACAGCGCATAAACACAAGTGTTGTGACATGGTGAGATGTTTGGGAAAGAAACAAAGGAAAAAATACAACTTAACGGTTTACAAGCTTAAAGAAAAAGGTAGGACTTAGAATAACTTATTGCGTTTTTTTAGACTTTTATTTTATATAACTTAAGTTTCTTCCTACTTGATCTGATTAGATATGGACTTGATATGGGGCAGACCAAGAATAACTGATAGGTGCGTCACATGGTGGGCAATGATAGTGGGTTGGGCACAATGTCCTTCGACTCCTCGTAGAATGCGCTGTCGTTAACTTGGCAGATTGTACTCCGTTCACAAACAAGTACATTATCACCTCAATGAGTTAAAGCAGTCACAAAAGTCTTTTATCTACGATTGTTACGAAATATAAACATTGTATCTCTGTTTAGATGCGTAGAAAGTGANAAACTAGTCTACAGCTTAATATTTATTGTACTTTCGTTTTTTAAAAAAAAAAAAAAAAATCTTAATAACCTTCTAATTTTAATTTGACCGTTCAAATTCTAAATCCAATCTAAAATATTGAATTAATAATCTCCATTCAATTAAATTTAAAGAAATACAATTTTAAAATAAGTAATTCATTTCTTTTACAGTACCTAATATTTTCTAACTTGATTTTTTTAAAATTACCAAGTTATGACATTTGATTACGAACTGTAAAAAAAAGGCAAAAAAAAATTAAATTTAAAAAAATTAACAAATATATCATTTCACGTTATAAAACAAGACGATACACAATTCTTCGAAAACCAGTTTTCACTACGTTTATTTCCAGTGTAATAAATTAACAGTTGGTCAGCCTGGAAAGTCCTTGATTATAAACAACCGGATCGGACTATTTTTAATTTATTTCTTTATATATTTCAAGAACTACAAGTTAAAAAAATGGAGGAATATCTTTAAAACCTTTTCTTAATCATAGGCTAGTTAG
Organism: Gerris buenoi; assembly: GCA_001010745.2. Classification (NCBI taxonomy): domain Eukaryota; kingdom Metazoa; phylum Arthropoda; class Insecta; order Hemiptera; family Gerridae; genus Gerris; species Gerris buenoi. Next base: position 201,500 of record KZ651373.1, read on the forward strand.
TTTTCTTCAAGAGTAATATAAAATATCGTACAAAATATCCTGTAGTGAAATCAGATAGTGAACATATAAAATAATATGAACACAATAAAATAATAGTTTCTTAATTGGGAAAATTCGGGAGTCTATTTATGTGCACAGCGCATAAACACAAGTGTTGTGACATGGTGAGATGTTTGGGAAAGAAACAAAGGAAAAAATACAACTTAACGGTTTACAAGCTTAAAGAAAAAGGTAGGACTTAGAATAACTTATTGCGTTTTTTTAGACTTTTATTTTATATAACTTAAGTTTCTTCCTACTTGATCTGATTAGATATGGACTTGATATGGGGCAGACCAAGAATAACTGATAGGTGCGTCACATGGTGGGCAATGATAGTGGGTTGGGCACAATGTCCTTCGACTCCTCGTAGAATGCGCTGTCGTTAACTTGGCAGATTGTACTCCGTTCACAAACAAGTACATTATCACCTCAATGGGTTAAAGCAGTCACAAAAGTCTTTTATCTACGATTGTTACGAAATATAAACATTGTATCTCTGTTTAGATGCGTAGAAAGTGATTCTTTACGTACCTGTATTCATTGCGCATGCGCGTCTCATAATACTGAAGAATTCCTCTTTTTTTCCGCCCTAGGGCGGTAAAGAAGAATTCCTCACCTTTAAGCACGATTAGCGAGTTTGTTTACATTTAAAAAACTAATTTGATGTTTGTTTAATAAAAGTAACTGTTTATATCGAGTTTTTTTGTGAAAATCAATGCGTGATTTAACTGATTATGACGAATATGAGGAGAATAATAAGCCTTCCGAAATAATTGGGAGTAGCGCCATAGGCTTTGGGGGGGATGGGCACCCCTGTTTATTACTACTTTCAAATTTACACAAACAGATCATTTATTACATACTTTCAACTACAAATCAACTTGTTTATAGCTAAATGGCGGTAAAACTGTTTCTGGCGTAAAAAAGGTTTCAATTGGTATTGCAAACATGAAATTAGTTAGTAAAGGGGGAGAGGGGATATCGATGTTAAGTACCTCTGCTCATTTATATTGGGATGCTTGGCGAACATCTTACTAGCTCTGCTCATTTATATTTATACCACACATATAATTAACCTACAATTTTCATTTCATACAAATTTAATTAAAATCGGTATTTTCATTAAGATCAACAGACACGTAACTAAAATGTTCCCTGATGTCTGAAACAGATTTCTGTCTAGGAATTTTTGAAATTGAAGGCATAACATATTTTCGTTCTTCAGAACGATCACATTAGCTTCTGTTACCTACGGTAAACTCGGAAGCAAAGGTACAATTAAGTAAATTAAATTAGATATCGATTTATATAAGTTATAATATCTATTTGTAGACCAACAAATCAAAACAAACATTTATTTTTATTGGAATAAATGTGGTTGTCTTAGCTTAGCAATAACAAATCATTTCGAGGAGAGTCGTCACCGACTTGAGGACACTACTCGATTATAAAAATGATTTATTACAGAAATAAATATAGTTTTCTCATATTCCTTAATTATTCAAGAAATAATATACGATACAATACAAATATTCTATTCATTGTTGCTATAAGCTGTATCTACTACTAGTATTATTATCTAATAATAGATGGGAACATTTAAACGATTTGAATTAATAAAAATATTTTTCAGCATCTATAAGTTTAGATTGTTAATTAAAANAATCATATTAGGATTATACCTAAATCTTTAAAAATTAAGAAGCCTCAACATTATTGTGGTTTCTCTTACCCTAAGGGGTAAAAACTTTCCTCAAACATTATTAAGTTCCAGCTTTTTCAAATCTTAATCGAAAACTAATCATCAATGTACTTATAAAATAATGCTTAATGTAACTAATAATTTTGAATAATTTAAAAATACTTTCAATAGTTTTGCTTCCTATTTTTATTTATGAGTAGGTACTTAATTTTGAGCTGATTACTTTCGTTTTTTCTAAAAAAAAAAAAAAAATCTTAATAACCTTCTAATTTTAATTTGACCGTTCAAATTCTAAATCCAATCTAAAATATTGAATTAATAATCTCCATTCAATTAAATTTAAAGAAATACAATTTTAAAATAAGTAATTCATTTCTTTTACAGTACCTAATATTTTCTAACTTGATTTTTTTAAAATTACCAAGTTATGACATTTGATTACGAACTGTAAAAAAAAAGGAAAAAAAATAATTGAAATTAAATTTAAAAAAATTAACAAATATATCATTTCACGTTATAAAACAAGACGATACACAATTCTTCGAAAACCAGTTTTCACTACGTTTATTTCCAGTGTAATAAATTAACAGTTGGTCAGCTTGGAAAGTCCTTGATTATAAACAACCGGATCGGACTATTTTAATTTATTTCTTTATATATTTCAAGAACTACAAGTTAAAAAAATGGAGGAATATCTTTCCTAACACTAATAAGAATAAGTTGTTTTTTTTAAAAAAAAAATTTAATAGTGTCTAAAACAATTAAGATCATCAACTTTTTTGAAGTTGTTATAAAGAACAACGACCCTACCTAACAGAATTTGACTTGTCCTTTTAATTTTTTAATATCAGTTATCATTATTTTTTTTAAAAATACAATTAGTAGATAATTGATGTCAGAAGATATTATCTAAACATAAAATAGAATGTCTGCATCAATACCAACTAGTTTCAGTTTTGGTTGCACAATGAACTTAGAGTCCTCGCTCTCAACAGCTGATGGTCGACGTCTTACACAAATCGTTCCAACTTAAAATTTCATCACCTGTTTTTTTTACAGTTACATTAAAATTAAATAACACTTTTTTTTATGCCCCCGGAGGTTTCCTTTTAAAAAATAGTGTCTTGTTTATTATTAAAGAAAAAATATTAAGAGTTGCGCCTTGTTAATTATAATTATGATTTACTTTCGTTCGTAATGATATGTATACTTCGAACATAACTGATTAATCGATATCGTTGATTATAATATCGCAATTTATTTTCTTTTTTTGTAGATTGCTCAAAAATATAGTGATTAAATATGTAATTCGATATAGTTTTAATTAATCAAAAAAAACAACTTTGGAAAAAATATTACTCAACTGTGTCATTTTATAGATTATTCTTGTAAATTAATTATATATACTTAATCATATTTTGTACTTAACTTATATAAACAAGGACTTATACGTTTGTGGAGCTTTAATTTATTCCGAAGATGCGTTTTAAGCGGATTGTAACACAAGTTATGTATGAGGGTAAATCAGAATAATATACTTAAGAATTTAAAAAAAAAAAAAACTACTTTTTAAAAAGTTTTAAAGGTTTACAGAATAAAACTGTTTTTATTAAAAAAAAAAAAATAATAATAATAATAAATAAAATCNGCCTAAAGATCAGAAAAATTGTGTTTTTTGACCCAATTTTTCGCCCAAAAAATGTTTGTAAAATATATTATAAATACTTATTGGGCATTTGAATATCTTCAAACCATGAAAAATACGAATCTAAAGTCAAATAAAATAAAACAAATAAATAAATAAATCATTACGAATTAAAAAAAAAAAAAATCAGTTTTTTAAACATTTTTATCCCTAAACACTATCACAAATAAATAGAAATCCAATAAAAGTCCTCAATTTTCCAATAAAGTTCCTAGCATCCACCATAAAAGAAAAATAATATTTTATGAAGTTAAAAAAATATAGCTTATACATTTCAAGACAGGAGAGGTTATTTACTAAATTAAATAGATTCAAACTATATTTATGACACCTTAATTATTTAATTAATGATTTCCGCATTTCCCTCATGCATCCTAATGCTAAAAGTTTTTTAAGTTAAAAAGTCTTGACAGCTACTTTTCTCTCTTTTCTGCCCACTGCTACTTCGGTCGCCTCAAAAAAAAGTAATTTATTTGATGGAATATCCTTATTATCCGTATTCTGAAAGAGATTATTTTATATAAAATAATTGATAATATAATAAGAGAATGAATAAACACGCCTCTTTGATAAGAACAATAACTGTAAATATTTATGTTCAAAGACAATAACTGATCAAGCAACACTGATTCAAGATTTATTCTATATTATTATTTAGTTCTAGTATTTTTTTTTTTAAAAAGGCAGTAAATTTTATTTAATAACTAGAAATAAATATGCAGAAAAACCTGATTGGAAATCAAAGCTTTGTACAGATGCTAATACAAAAAAACAGTTTAAAAATAGATTTCAATTTGTTAAGAAAGTTGTTGATCCTAGGTAAATGTTTTTGAATTAATGCTATTCTATGATTAAGTCTAGACTGATACATTTTTAGCTAAATCAGAAATCCTGGATAATATGTTGCACAATCATTGATTTAAAATGTTTGAGCACTTCTTTAGACTGTTACTCCCCTTATAAACGTAAAGAAGTATGATATTCCTTTGTCCCAAAATACATTGTACTAAACACCCCTTTGTCTTAAAAGTTATTTAGACACAGGAATGTATAAAACAATTATATCCACTTATACTCTAACAAAATAGAATGGAGTAAAAATTCAAGGAAAGATTACGGAATGTTCCTCTTTAGATTGTTACTCCCCTTATAAAAAACAAAAGTGTGACATTCCTTTGTCCTTAATTACATTGGACTAACCATTAAGCATACCTTTATCTTATTATATTACATATACCCATTTAAATTATTTAAAAAAAAAAAAAAACAA
>KZ651373.1:211325-221657 GCA_001010745.2 Gerris buenoi
CACTGTAATAGTAGAGGCAATATTACTTACTAGCAATTAATCTTACACTGTAATAGTAGAGGCAATATTACTTACTAGCAATTAATCTTACACTGTAATAGTAGAGGCAATATTACTTAACTAGCAATTAATCTTTCACTGTAATAGTAGAGGCAATATTACTTACTAGCAATTAATCTTACACTTTAATAGTAGAGGCAATATTACTTACTAGCAATTAATCTTACACTGTAATAGTAGAGGCAATATTACTTACTAGCAATTAATCTATACTGTAATAGTAGAGGCAATATTACTAACTAGCAATTAATCTCATACTGTAATAGTAGAGGCAATATTACTTACTAGCAATTACTCCCATACTGTAATACTAGAGGCAATATTACTTAACTTGCAATTCTTACTGTAAAGGGGAAAATAATTATTACATACTTATAACGAACGTTACCAATTAATACCAAGATTTAAATAAAAATGTATACTCAGGAGAGAAAAATTATTACTATACAATAAAATCTCTCTATTGATATTAAGAGATCAACTCCATAACATAAAATAGTAGAAATAGTTAGTAATAATTAATAGTGTAGAATTAATATCATGCAATTCAAAGAATAAATTACATAAATGAAAGCATCTATAATCTCTCTATACGTACGAAGGAGGAGGAAAAATTAATAATTCTTTAAAACGTAAGCATTGAACTATCTTACCAAGGTCATAAAGGTTTTTATATCGAAGAGTATATGAGAGCTTGAAATAAAATAAAATAATTTACGTTATATATGTTGGACATTTGAATTATGATCGCCACGTGCCAAAAGAACATTCAGAGATTGAATGCTGGTTGCCAGCTAACCATTGAAATTTTATGAAGAAAAATTATTGTTTTACAAGAAAAAAAAAAAAATCACGAATAATGTATTCAAAGAAAATAGGGGATTCCAACTTTATTTTTAATCGTAATTAATTTTAAGCATATAATGTCGATACCTGAGAGGTTAATCGGTACAGGTAAGCCGGAGTGTGATATTAAGTTATAATATAACTGTACAAATAATTTGTTCTTGATGGATTTTTAAGTGTAATTAAAAGTAATCAAAATTAGTCGATTTTTCATTAATTAATTGTGAGACGTTTCGACTCTTTGCGTTATTTACAAAGTCATCAACCATCTTATCTATTCGTACTTTATATATCCTTAATATTAATTTTAACTTTAACAACGTTATTTGAATAAAAAACGTAACTGTAAATTTAAGGTAACAGACAAGCTTCGTATATGGTCGGCATTAAGGATCTTCGCGGTTAAAGTAAATTTACCAGCAAGTAAATTACTGTAATAAATAATAAGTCTATGTATGTACGTATGATGTGGTAATAAATAGACACATCTATCTTAATTTTAAACTAAAAAATCGGTCCGAGACAACTCAGACAAACAGTCTCATATACGAGTTCATAATTACTCAGCCCAACATTTTCCATTTATTAGTTTTCGTAGGTACATTTAATTATTATTGAACATTTTATTGAAATTGATCATAAAAATAACTTCTCCTCGGCGGGGAATTGAACTCGGCCTCTCTCAGTCCACGTTTAAAGCTATTTTCTCAGGAACTAGATTTTTCCCGGGAAAACGGCTTTTATATCGTTACTTATGTATTCAAATGCACTAAATTTTATAATTTTTTTAAAATAAAAATCGTTGGAACAGTTAACCGGGTAATACTTTTTTTCACGTTTTTTGAAAGTTTTTGGGTGGTAGCGCCCCCAAAATTGAAGCTAAAATTCATTCCTCGATTTCGCCGCGGGAAAATGATTTTTCTGAACATGTATGCCAAATTTCGTCAAAATCAGCTGAGTAGTTTAGGATCCAGGCGTCTGCACAGACGACAGACGACAAATGACAGACAGACGTTTAATTTAAAAAACCACTTTAAAGTCGAATTTTCACTTTTAAAAGCATCAAAATCTCAAAATCAAATTTTCGCGCCATCACAATACTTTCTCTTTATATGAGCAAGTAAAAAACGACAACAAATTAAAGTTAATCTTTCCAGATCAGAGTTGTATTGACGAATAGAACTGTGGGGTTTTAGATAACTAGTAGCGGACAAGAGTCATCTAGTAGTGTCGCAAACACGGTTCTAATGCAACGCGCATTGTTAAATGCTTTACTCAATTGCCAAGCTAGGGCCCAGTGAACGTAGCCCAGTTCCACATCTTACCCAGTGGGTAGGTGGGTGGACCATCCATCGGTAAGCCAAGCGTGACGGTGTAACCACCGGCCACTATTCTAAAACTCAATGAACCGAACCAGTCAATAGAAACAAGTGAATTTCCTACCTCAATCTCGATAACCTTCGTAATCCCCTTAATAAAGAGTTCCAAAAAAAAATCCAAACGCATTAAACTACACAACCTTCAGAACTAAATGTTTTCCTCTACTGCCCAAAACACCTTATTAATTACTAATCTCTAAATATATTTGACTTATCACTTCCGTATTGAAGACTTATCTTAAAAATTTAAATAAACAGCTATATGGCAAACATCATATTATATAAAAAAACCAAATCTGATATTCATAAATTACTAATGAAAATAAATAATAGCATAATCACTATAATTATAATGTAAAATATGTTTATAAAATTTCAGAAGGGTCTAGACATAAAATTAATTAATCAATTAATTCGTATAGGCTTATCATATAATCAGAATTAATATTTAATGATCTATAGCTCAAATAAACCAAATAGAGAGGGTAAAATAATGCAGTCAATCGTAAGGATAAAATAATTATCTAACAAGCTTTACAGGTTCTAATTGGACTTCCCAATAGCAAGACTAGGTCCAATAGAAGAATATCAACATGACTAGTCTCTAGGCATATCCCGTGGATGTTGGGAAATTTATTTCTGGACACACTATGGCTGACCCGATGTGCGCCCTTCTATTGTTCACAGGACATCTATAGCAAATGCTTCGTTGGTACAGTTATAAAATCAAATGTGGATGCACAAAATATACATTTTAAAATAGTTAACAGCTGTGGCAATACTCATATCTGTTCAAATGAGCTACTATACCTACTAATACTGTTACTCCTTGTGTTGTACCCTAAGTGAATGCTATGATTGGAATTTTACGTGATATCAGCGGGATTTTAACCCTGACTTCTCCATAGTCGGTTAGACGCTTTAACTATTAGAACAAGAGACATTCCTATTTAGACATATTCAAAATGGATACTTTAACCTCAAATCATAACTTTTTTTGAATTTTTCTAATCTGATTCAATACCATCCTCTCGGATGTCTATCCTTTTTTATACCGTAATAAGTCCATTTCTGATTACATCTGTTACTTTTTGAAAACCGGAAAAAAGCTTTTGAACATATAACTCCATTTTACACATAGTAAAATACTATCAGAATCATATTTCAAATTAAAACGTACATTGCACAACATTTTAACCAACACAAATCTGCAACAATACAAAAACGAGATACATAAACAAGAGACATTTTAGTTTCGTTAAGCGAGCCCAAAAGTTAACTGGATATCTTAGAACCTTAAATGGATATACAAGATACATAGGATAACCTGAAACTATATGTTCATAGGATACCCTTAACTGAAGGTGCATAGGATACCAATAACTAGATATCCTTAGGATGGTCCAATATGGTATCCAACATAGGATGACCAAATGACCATAGCGGAACCAATAGACCAACGATTATGGCCGGATAAAATATGGACAAAAGGATTTCCCAGGAATGCCTTTTGGACTACTTGTACTTCTAGAGTTAGTTTTATATTACTTTGATCCTTGGCTCTTATATGACTTAAGAGAAGTGAATCTTCAGTCATATTAAGTTTTGAGCTTTAAAATTTAAGTTCGAGATTCCAGAATGCAACCACATCCACATTTTGAGCCGGAAAGCCGCAGGTGATGGCTGGAATGGAAATTTTTGAAAAGATAAGATTTGACTTTAGAGGAAGTACAGTTTCTATGTGTGTTACGGAAAGTGTTACTTTTAACTATTTATTAGTTATTTATGCACCTAGGGAATAATAATAATGTAAATTATTTCCTGCGTGACAGAGTTAATTCCTGAGGCAACGCCAAAGGAATCAAGGCAACTAAATCCCGAGGCGAAGCCGAGAGTATTAGATATTTTAATTCCCGAGGCGAAGCCAAGGGATTAATATCAATTAGCTTCCGAGGCGTAGCCGAGGGAGATAATTATAACAAGGGAATAATAATGCATTATTCTCGAGGTACATACAACATTTTATCTCCAGAAAAAGCACTGTATAAGATTTATACACCAAAGAAAACATTGTATTTCTTTATTAAACGAATTTAATTCAGATATAAAACAATATAAATTATTTAAAGCAATTAATAATCACTTTTAAAGTAATAAAAAAGATCAAGTTCAACAAAAGCTAAACAAAAGTAAACAAAGCATCGTAGAAATGACTCGCAATACAGCTGGGAGTTTAAAAGCAGCGCTGCCAACCTGATTTCAACAAATGCACTACATTCGCTATTCATTCTCTACTATTTACAAAATTATTAGGTTGGCGAACGTGGATTATAATCCCGTTTTCACATTATTTCCCTTTTTTACATTATTTCCCTGTCTTTAAGAACAGAGATGAAAAGACCCACATTATTACCTATAAACTAGCCCTGAAAAGTTACTTTTAGTCCCTACTAGAGATAAAAGAATTTGTTTTAAAATTACATTTTGAATTTGACCCATATAAATCATTGTATTTTAATTGTTAGCTTCATATAAGCCTAGAGGAATTGAGGATTAATTTTTAGGCATAAATCTAAAGCTTAGTAGAAAAAATTAAATTAAAAAAAATAAAAATAAAGCTATTCGAATAAATAGCGGCTTTTCCTTAAATGTAAACGCGGAAATATAAAAAATGCGATAAAGTATCATCAAATTCGTACGAAGTAATTAAACAATTACTCCAAGTCTACAATTCATCGTATATAGCTATCACTTATAAATGTTTCAATTTTATTTTTTTATTTATAAATTAATTGTAAAAAAACAAATATTTTTGAGACAATTTCCGTCTATAATTAATTAAATACACTAATTGCTCCTGTCATCATTTAAGATTAGGAATTAAAAATGTCGACAGTAAAAAAAAACAAACTATTAATTGGGATTCGTCTAATTATAAGCAATTCATATTATTGTGTTAACATGTTATTGCATTGTGATAACATTTATGTAATTGTAACTTATAAATAAATGACAGATATAAAAACCTGTTATCAACTTGAATATTATATTTTATATGCCAAAAAAAATGGAAAAGAAAAAAAAAAATAAGGAAATGTTATTACTCAGAAAGAAACCCCATTTGATAAATTTTAAATAAACAAATCATATTTTAATGAAACAGATGTTTAAAACAACTGACACTATCTTTTCTTTTTGACGTAGTTTTTAAGAAAAATTTAGCTGCGTTAGCAAATCTATTTTTCTTTTTTTTATTGATTGTAAACGCTTTTAATTTAATTAATTAGACATTTAATAATTTCAAGATTAATAAAGAATGCAGGTAATGAAGTATTCAGAGAATATTAAAAGTAATTAATTATTTGTTGGGCATTTTTTTTTCATAATTTTATATAATGTAGAAATTATTATCAAGAGGGTTATAAAAATATGAAACAGCCCCTTCAATAAATATTAACACGACAAATAATCAAATAATTTTTCCTTAAAATTTCGTCAAAAGAAAATTTTTACATAAAAACATAATAAAACCTGTTGAGTAGTATTTTAAAACCTTTTATTTATTTATTTATTTTTTTTTTACGCCGGTACGTTGGCAACTTCGGCCTTACGTCTTCTGGCAGCTGGCAGCCCAATATAATGCAGCTTTCTTAGACCAGCTGCTGTCGTCTATCTTAAAATTAAGTTTAATCTTAAACTTAAAATAGTTTAATCTTACAAGCTTTTATTTAACTTGCAATGTATGTTCGGGTCAAATCATGCAACTGAATTTTAAAGCAGTTATCCTCAACTGATTGAATTGAAATTTTGCTTACACGTTTAGTTTGGATGACAATGCATGGTTAGCTAAGTGACGTCATTCTAAATCCAATATGTCGGGCAGTTCAAGATGGCGGACTAGTTATTTTTCAAGCACGCCCATGATATACCCATCAATTGAAAGGATATGAATAAAAGCTTGTTTTTAAAAAGTTTTTTAATAAAGTTATTTTATACATATAAAATAGATAAATAGTTTAACCAAATAAATATAGTTCTAATAAATATAGCTTAACCAAATTAATAGTTCTGATAAATAGTTTAACCAAATTAATAGTTCTGATAAATAGTTTAACCAAATTAATAGTTCTGATAAATAGTTTAACCAAATTAATAGTTCTGATAAATAGTTTAACCAAATTAATAGTTCTGATAAATAGTTTAACCAAATTAATAGTTCTGATAAATAGTTTAACCAAATTAATAGTTCTGATAAATAGTTTAACCAAATTAATAGTTCTGATAAATAGTTTAACCAAATTAATAGTTCTGATAAATAGTTTAACCAAATTAATAGTTCTGATAAATAGTTTAACCAAATTAATAGTTCTGATAAATAGTTTAACCAAATTAATAGTTCTGATAAATAGTTTAACCAAATTAATAGTTCTGATAAATAGTTTAACCAAATTAATAGTTCTGATAAATAGTTTAACCAAATTAATAGTTCTGATAAATAGTTTAACCAAATTAATAGTTCTGATAAATAGTTTAACCAAATTAATAGTTCTGATAAATAGTTTAACCAAATTAATAGTTCTGATAAATAGTTTAACCAAATTAATAGTTCTGATAAATAGTTTAACCAAATTAATAGTTCTGATAAATAGTTTAACCAAATTAATAGTTCTGATAAATAGTTTAACCAAATTAATAGTTCTGATAAATAGTTTAACCAAATTAATAGTTCTGATAAATAGTTTAACCAAATTAATAGTTCTGATAAATAGTTTAACCAAATTAATAGTTCTGATAAATAGTTTAACCAAATTAATAGTTCTGATAAATAGTTTAACCAAATTAATAGTTCTGATAAATAGTTTAACCAAATTAATAGTTCTGATAAATAGTTTAACCAAATTAATAGTTCTGATAAATAGTTTAACCAAATTAATAGTTCTGATAAATAGTTTAACCAAATTAATAGTTCTGATAAATAGTTTAACCAAATTAATAGTTCTGATAAATAGTTTAACCAAATTAATAGTTCTGATAAATAGTTTAACCAAATTAATAGTTCTGATAAATAGTTTAACCAAATTAATAGTTCTGATAAATAGTTTAACCAAATTAATAGTTCTGATAAATAGTTTAACCAAATTAATAGTTCTGATAAATAGTTTAACCAAATTAATAGTTCTGATAAATAGTTTAACCAAATTAATAGTTCTGATAAATAGTTTAACCAAATTAATAGTTCTGATAAATAGTTTAACCAAATTAATAGTTCTGATAAATAGTTTAACCAAATTAATAGTTCTGATAAATAGTTTAACCAAATTAATAGTTCTGATAAATAGTTTAACCAAATTAATAGTTCTGATAAATAGTTTAACCAAATTAATAGTTCTGATAAATAGTTTAACCAAATTAATAGTTCTGATAAATAGTTTAACCAAATTAATAGTTCTGATAAATAGTTTAACCAAATTAATAGTTCTGATAAATAGTTTAACCAAATTAATAGTTCTGATAAATAGTTTAACCAAATTAATAGTTCTGATAAATAGTTTAACCAAATTAATAGTTCTGATAAATAGTTTAACCAAATTAATAGTTCTGATAAATAGTTTAACCAAATTAATAGTTCTGATAAATAGTTTAACCAAATTAATAGTTCTGATAAATAGTTTAACCAAATTAATAGTTCTGATAAATAGTTTAACCAAATTAATAGTTCTGATAAATAGTTTAACCAAATTAATAGTTCTGATAAATAGTTTAACCAAATTAATAGTTCTGATAAATAGTTTAACCAAATTAATAGTTCTGATAAATAGTTTAACCAAATTAATAGTTCTGATAAATAGTTTAACCAAATTAATAGTTCTGATAAATAGTTTAACCAAATTAATAGTTCTGATAAATAGTTTAACCAAATTAATAGTTCTGATAAATAGTTTAACCAAATTAATAGTTCTGATAAATAGTTTAACCAAATTAATAGTTCTGATAAATAGTTTAACCAAATTAATAGTTCTGATAAATAGTTTAACCAAATTAATAGTTCTGATAAATAGTTTAACCAAATTAATAGTTCTGATAAATAGTTTAACCAAATTAATAGTTCTGATAAATAGTTTAACCAAATTAATAGTTCTGATAAATAGTTTAACCAAATTAATAGTTCTGATAAATAGTTTAACCAAATTAATAGTTCTGATAAATAGTTTAACCAAATTAATAGTTCTGATAAATAGTTTAACCAAATTAATAGTTCTGATAAATAGTTTAACCAAATTAATAGTTCTGATAAATAGTTTAACCAAATTAATAGTTCTGATAAANTGATAAATATCCTGTAAATAAATAAATTGACTGTCATCGTATGAAATTATTCATGTAGGTCAATGCTAAGGTAGGTCAACTATACAGTCTTTAAAAAGTTGAGATTATTGACATTGGAAATATTCAGTACGTGCTAATATTCGAATTATTCGAAAAACAAAATAACCATTCGTGATAAATAAAACAGAAAATACAACTCAATAAAAAAAAAATACCTAATTACAATGTATTATAATAATTATTTTACAAGTATATCATTTATATAATGGAATAGTGTCCCGACGACGACGATAAAGAATCTCTAAATGATTTATTATTGCTGAGCTAAGGCAACCACATTTATTCCAATAAAAATAAATTTTTGATTTGTAGGTCTTTAAATAGATATAATAATTTATCCGAATTAATTTACTTTTAAATTATGTCCTAGTTAATATAAAATTAAGACTTAATAGCTCGTATTAATTGCGAATTTTTATTAAGTTATTCCATAGAAAAAAAGGGGTTAACTATACAAGACAATAAAATAGATAGACAAATACGGTATAGCGACAGCCAATCAAATGAGTCTAAATAGAGAAGGACCGGAAGTCTGTCTTCCTTTCCATTGTAGTGTCAGATTACCAAAAGTAGACTGCACTCACCTTCCAATGTAAACAGATTACATGAATCATTCAGTTTATTTATTGGCAATTTTTGACAAGTAAAATGTACTCACTAAATTTGATGTTTAGTTGCAACAAATTATTCTCTTTTAAATCACAAACAAGTAAGGTACCAAGCGAAGTGAACAACAATTAGTAATCAAATAAATTATTAAATTATTAAATTAAATTTATTTTATTGGGTTCTCATAAGCTATGTATATATGTACCTATAAAGCAATAAAATACTAATATGTATTATCTAGGTTTACACAATATTATCTAGGTTTGCACAATATTAGGTTAACATTATTTATTTAAAAATAAATAATGTTCTCTCCAATGGATGGATTTACATTCTAAATTTACCAAAAGAGAGAGATTTATAATGTATGTCAGTTATCTGAACCCTAAATTATGATAACTGACTTCATAGAAGAAAATCAAAATCCAACGCTTTAATTTTTTATTAGCTTTGAAAGTAAGTATTGTAATGGCGCAAAAATTCGATTTTGAGATTTTAATGGACTTACACGTTTTGAGGTCCCCCGAGTCAAAAAGGAGTTTTTTAATTCATATTAAAAACATTAGCAATAAAATTCGTAAATTCATATACTATTTTAGATGCCTTAGAGACTTTTGTGACGAAGCATTATTAAAAATAATTTATCACGCTTTGGTTGAATCCGTAATTAGTTACGGTATAATTGGATGGGGTTCTGCGAACCCGACACATTTATACCCATTAGAAGTGGCACAGAAAGCGGTGATAAAGACTATTCTTAAAAAACCTAGACTTTACTCTTCTGAACAGCTGTACGAAGATTTTCCTGTCCTTAATGTTAAACAGTTATTTACAAAACAAGTCTTATTACAATTTTTCCATGAAAAGAAAGATTATATTAATTATGATCGTAGCACAAGAAATAAAACAAACAGGCATGTTAGAACACTTAAGTGTCGAACATCTATGTTGCAGCGACATGCTGCTGCAAGAGCACCTATAATCTTTAATAAGTTACCAGATCATATTAAAACTAACTTATATTTCAAACATTATAAACAGAATATAATAA
>KZ651373.1:222329-235869 GCA_001010745.2 Gerris buenoi
CATTATAAAGAGATAGAAACATATAATGGTTCACTTCCGATTGAGTTTTTTTTTAAATTTCTCAATAGACAAACAGAAACCCGAGTAGCTTAGAGGGATTAATATATTGAAAATACCTCGGCAGTACCTTTCATAACGGAGCGGATACACCGGGCCTGAAAGTAGGACACTGCATTCACTTTTAGGAAATTAAAATAAAATTGATTTTGCTAAAGTATAAGTAGTTAAGTTGGTTAAGTTTAAAGAATAAAAGCAATAGAGCTTACAAGGTAATAGAAAATAGCCCCAAAGGGGCCATGGCCCATGTATTCCTTTGTCGTGAATAGGAAATCAAAACAGGCGAATAGCAAACTAAAGGGGCCCACACACTTACAGTTTAACTGCAGGCCATTATCTTATACGATTATCGTAAGGCCAAAATCTCAGACCACCACACATCTCTGTCCACCGCCTGCAGGCAATCATAAAGAACTACAGATATGTGCCTGTATGCGCCACACACTCTGCGATGAGCGCCTGCAGGCCGAGATCTGACGATTTTTAACTGCAGTCCGACGGAGGGAAATAAACAAAATAAAGACGATTCACTCTACACGACTGCAGCAGGCCGACTGATAGTGTAGGGCGACATTGTCCTTGAGGCACAGGCCTGAAAGTCCACGGACTGTCGTCTTTCGTTCCATCCGATCCTCGCCTCAACAATCCACACACGTACAGTTCACCTCCGACTGCAGTCCAGTGTGTGGCCAAGCTCCGTGGACTGTCAGATCATTATCTTCAGTTAAACTGTAAGTGTGTGGGCCGCTTAAGAAAAACTGACAAGTGTGTGGCCAAGCTCCGTGGACTGTCAGATCATTATCTTCAGTTAAACTGTAAGTGTGTGGGCCCCTTAAGGCTCAGGTCATATTCAAACTATTTCTGGAGTTCTGGATTGAATAAATTTCGCTCTAAAAATGTCACTGTACATAAGGTATTCATTTATCCAAGAAATTCTGATAGAAGAAGAATCTATCTATCTATGGCTAATCTGGAACGAATATCTACACCTCGAGATTCTTCAAGCTGATTATACAATTTGTTTGTAGTCACGCGAGCCATTAAATAAAGAAGTATTTCTTTAAAAAAAATATTTAAAACAAAAACCCATGTCACTAAATTACATGCACTGAGAAATTAAGTTAAAAAAATTATGAAATAAGACAAAGACTTTCAATAACTTTGTGTAAAATTTCGTAATGATGTAAAAAAAAACAAATAACTTTTTATAAAGTCAAGCCACATGCCACATGTTTGCATAGTCAATTTAAATATGCAAAAATAAAAATGAAATAAAACTAATACATTTCTTTCGAAACTAAAAAGCAAGAAATTTTAAATAAAAATAGTCTATTTCAATACTATTAGTCATTTTATTTTTCAGTAGAATACATACTGCAGTAGTTTGACTATAAAATATCATTTGTACTACATAACTGCAAAGAAGTTTAACAAATTATCGGTTTAAATAACTAATTTGTATCATTGTATCAAAGTAAGTTAATATTTATAACCTTATTTGATAAAAATATAGTGATATAAAACAATTTTATTGTTTATTTAATCTTTCCGTAAACCACAGACGCAGCAAAAAAAATTATATTTAACTACCTATAAAATGTTTATGGTGTATGACCTTTACATTTAATGCCAGTTCGACCACTGGTGCAGTAAACTAAAGGACGGAGAGGTGCGGTCAAAAACTAACAATTTTTACTTCCGTTTATTTTCGCTCGTACTTTGTATTGGATACAAAAAAAATAAGGGTATGTAGGAGATAACCTTTTTAAAAGGATGTTTAAACTCGGGAATCACTCAGGAAAACAACTCAGGAATCTTCGATTTTTTAAAAATTTTATTACAGTAAAAATAATATTACATTCCTGAATGATTTAATTTCCTAGCACAATTAGTAAGCAGCAAACACTCGATATACATACACCATAGAAAACACGAAATTGAACTTAAACATAAGGTTAAAATTTGAAACATGATATTTTTAACTAAAAAAAAAAAAAGTAAATAAATATAAAAAAAAATAAAATAAAAACTAACAATAAACACTCTAGTGCAGAGCTTTTTGAAAAACACGCTTATTTTACAAAAACACTTTTGAGATTGCCAAGACTTATGCGACGACAATTATCTAAGTTGTACAGAGCCTTTACTTTTTAAGTTCGCCATACATTTCTGCGCTTGTCTGTCTGTCTGTAACGAGCACATTTTAAACTTTTAAGTGCAAAACAGTTAGGTATTTGATTTTTAATAACACAAAACACAGGAACATTAGAGAGAAACCCAAAAAAATGATCCCCCAAAAACTAGGGGTTAACAATTAATTCTTGTCAACGGAAATGTATCATGTGGAGTTGGGGGTGTAAAATGAAAGATTTTTTTGATTTGTTTTTGTACTAAATTAACGCCCCCCACCCACCCCCTCNCAACAATAAGCTTAATTAGAAAAATAGTAATAAAATAATAACGCAACAATAAGCTTAATTAGAAAAATAGTAATAAAATAATAACGCAACAATAAGCTTAATTAGAAAAATAGTAATAAAATAATAACGCAACAATAAGCTTAATTAGAAAAATAGTAATAAAATAATAACGCAACAATAAGCTTAATTAGAAAAATAGTAATAAAATAATAACGCAACAATAAGCTTAATTAGAAAAATAGTAATAAAATAATAACGCAACAATAAGCTTAATTAGAAAAATAGTAATAAAATAATAACGCAACAATAAGCTTAATTAGAAAAATAGTAATAAAATAATAACGCAACAATAAGCTTAATTAGAAAAATAGTAATAAAATAATAACGCAACAATAAGCTTAATTAGAAAAATAGTAATAAAATAATAACGCAACAATAAGCTTAATTAGAAAAATAGTAATAAAATAATAACGCAACAATAAGCTTAATTAGAAAAATAGTAATAAAATAATAACGCAACAATAAGCTTAATTAGAAAAATAGTAATAAAATAATAACGCAACAATAAGCTTAATTAGAAAAATAGTAATAAAATAATAACGCAACAATAAGCTTAATTAGAAAAATAGTAATAAAATAATAACGCAACAATAAGCTTAATTAGAAAAATAGTAATAAAATAATAACGCAACAATAAGCTTAATTAGAAAAATAGTAATAAAATAATAACGCAACAATAAGCTTAATTAGAAAAATAGTAATAAAATAATAACGCAACAATAAGCTTAATTAGAAAAATAGTAATAAAATAATAACGCAACAATAAGCTTAATTAGAAAAATAGTAATAAAATAATAACGCAACAATAAGCTTAATTAGAAAAATAGTAATAAAATAATAACGCAACAATAAGCTTAATTAGAAAAATAGTAATAAAATAATAACGCAACAATAAGCTTAATTAGAAAAATAGTAATAAAATAATAACGCAACAATAAGCTTAATTAGAAAAATAGTAATAAAATAATAACGCAACAATAAGCTTAATTAGAAAAATAGTAATAAAATAATAACGCAACAATAAGCTTAATTAGAAAAATAGTAATAAAATAATAACGCAACAATAAGCTTAATTAGAAAAATAGTAATAAAATAATAACGCAACAATAAGCTTAATTAGAAAAATAGTAATAAAATAATAACGCAACAATAAGCTTAATTAGAAAAATAGTAATAAAATAATAACGCAACAATAAGCTTAATTAGAAAAATAGTAATAAAATAATAACGCAACAATAAGCTTAATTAGAAAAATAGTAATAAAATAATAACGCAACAATAAGCTTAATTAGAAAAATAGTAATAAAATAATAACGCAACAATAAGCTTAATTAGAAAAATAGTAATAAAATAATAACGCAACAATAAGCTTAATTAGAAAAATAGTAATAAAATAATAACGCAACAATAAGCTTAATTAGAAAAATAGTAATAAAATAATAACGCAACAATAAGCTTAATTAGAAAAATAGTAATAAAATAATAACGCAACAATAAGCTTAATTAGAAAAATAGTAATAAAATAATAACGCAACAATAAGCTTAATTAGAAAAATAGTAATAAAATAATAACGCAACAATAAGCTTAATTAGAAAAATAGTAATAAAATAATAACGCAACAATAAGCTTAATTAGAAAAATAGTAATAAAATAATAACGCAACAATAAGCTTAATTAGAAAAATAGTAATAAAATAATAACGCAACAATAAGCTTAATTAGAAAAATAGTAATAAAATAATAACGCAACAATAAGCTTAATTAGAAAAATAGTAATAAAATAATAACGCAACAATAAGCTTAATTAGAAAAATAGTAATAAAATAATAACGCAACAATAAGCTTATTGAGAAGAATATATGAACTGAAACATTTTCCAACACTATGTAATGCCATTACTTGCAAGGTTGCAAGTAAGTTGTTTATTTCAGATCAACACGGTAATCTTCTTCCTTACTCTATCTTTGTAAACTCAATGTTGTTCTGTTTATTTCTAAGTATTTAAATGATCTTTTGTTTCATATTACCTAGTATTCTTGCGTTTCTATCATATTGTATTACTTGTTTATTTATATTTTCGTTGCCCTATTGTTGTGGCAGAAAAATACTTTCGGTTTGTTATATACGGAAGGTTTCCAGGGCTGCTAACAGATGAAGGAGGGAAGACACAGAGTGCGTCATTGAAATTTTTAGGTGTTTTGAAAATTAATGCTATTTTTTTGGGGGGGGGAGGTCTATTAATTTCTATTAAGGTCTTTTTTTCTTCGTCAAAGTTTGTAGAACAAAAGTAAATTTTTATTATCCACTCAAATTTTT
Organism: Gerris buenoi; assembly: GCA_001010745.2. Classification (NCBI taxonomy): domain Eukaryota; kingdom Metazoa; phylum Arthropoda; class Insecta; order Hemiptera; family Gerridae; genus Gerris; species Gerris buenoi. The sequence goes on from KZ651373.1 coordinate 227,183, forward strand.
ATCACCAGATTCCTCTATTAATCAAAACGAAAATATGGTTCTTAAATCCCCCCCCCCTCCGAAATCATTTATAATACAAATGTAAACTTTAAGTTATGGAAAAATTCAAGAAGCTAAAATAAATTATAAAAAAAGAGTAGATAAGTTTTTGTTTCTTTTTATCGTGAGTTCAATATACATAGAAAAAAAGTTTCAAATGAAAGGTTTTGAATATCATTTCAAACAATAGGAGGTCGTATTTTCTAGAGACATACCCATATTGTTAATTGTTACAGTGTAACCTAATTCTACCCTGCTCTTATTTTACCGAATCTGTAAATTACATTGACCTATTTTTGTTATATTAATAAATAACTGAACGTTTCGTATTACAATAATATTATTAGTATAGAAATTTATATTTTAGAAATAATAAAAACATTTGTTTTTTATAAAAGACTACCCGTTAGGCCCGCGGTAACGGGCAGAATAATAAATATGGTTGAGAAAAAGAGCTGAGAGATAATTAGTTATAATTAAAATAGATATTTAAAGAGATATTTACTGTTTAAATAGTAAGTTTTATGCAGTTATAATTAAAACATTTAAATAGGAAGTTTTGTGCTCCGATATTCGTTACATAGGTATGGCGCAAATGGTTTAGTATCTGGCTTACACCCAGTAGCCCCGGGTTCGATCCCAGCTTATGGCACATCAATTTTTAACGTTNCAATGGGTTAATATGGGCCCAACAATGGGTTAATATGGGCCCAACAATGGGTTAATATGGGCCCAACAATGGGTTAATATGGGCCCAACAATGGGTTAATATGGGCCCAACAATGGGTTAATATGGGCCCAACAATGGGTTAATATGGGCCCAACAATGGGTTAATATGGGCCCAACAATGGGTTAATATGGGCCCAACAATGGGTTAATATGGGCCCAACAATGGGTTAATATGGGCCCAACAATGGGTTAATATGGGCCCAACAATGGGTTAATATGGGCCCAACAATGGGTTAATATGGGCCCAACAATGGGTTAATATGGGCCCAACAATGGGTTAATATGGGCCCAACAATGGGTTAATATGGGCCCAACAATGGGTTAATATGGGCCCAACAATGGGTTAATATGGGCCCAACAATGGGTTAATATGGGCCCAACAATGGGTTAATATGGGCCCAACAATGGGTTAATATGGGCCCAACAATGGGTTAATATGGGCCCAACAATGGGTTAATATGGGCCCAACAATGGGTTAATATGGGCCCAACAATGGGTTAATATGGGCCCAACAATGGGTTAATATGGGCCCAACAATGGGTTAATATGGGCCCAACAATGGGTTAATATGGGCCCAACAATGGGTTAATATGGGCCCAACAATGGGTTAATATGGGCCCAACAATGGGTTAATATGGGCCCAACAATGGGTTAATATGGGCCCAACAATGGGTTAATATGGGCCCAACAATGGGTTAATATGGGCCCAACAATGGGTTAATATGGGCCCAACAATGGGTTAATATGGGCCCAACAATGGGTTAATATGGGCCCAACAATGGGTTAATATGGGCCCAACAATGGGTTAATATGGGCCCAACAATGGGTTAATATGGGCCCAACAATGGGTTAATATGGGCCCAACAATGGGTTAATATGGGCCCAACAATGGGTTAATATGGGCCCAACAATGGGTTAATATGGGCCCAACAATGGGTTAATATGGGCCCAACAATGGGTTAATATGGGCCCAACAATGGGTTAATATGGGCCCAACAATGGGTTAATATGGGCCCAACAATGGGTTAATATGGGCCCAACAATGGGTTAATATGGGCCCAACAATGGGTTAATATGGGCCCAACAATGGGTTAATATGGGCCCAACAATGGGTTAATATGGGCCCAACAATGGGTTAATATGGGCCCAACAATGGGTTAATATGGGCCCAACAATGGGTTAATATGGGCCCAACAATGGGTTAATATGGGCCCAACAATGGGTTAATATGGGCCCAACAATGGGTTAATATGGGCCCAACAATGGGTTAATATGGGCCCAACAATGGGTTAATATGGGCCCAACAATGGGTTAATATGGGCCCAACAATGGGTTAATATGGGCCCAACAATGGGTTAATATGGGCCCAACAATGGGTTAATATGGGCCCAACAATGGGTTAATATGGGCCCAACAATGGGTTAATATGGGCCCAACAATGGGTTAATATGGGCCCAACAATGGGTTAATATGGGCCCAACAATGGGTTAATATGGGCCCAACAATGGGTTAATATGGGCCCAACAATGGGTTAATATGGGCCCAACAATGGGTTAATATGGGCCCAACAATGGGTTAATATGGGCCCAACAATGGGTTAATATGGGCCCAACAATGGGTTAATATGGGCCCAACAATGGGTTAATATGGGCCCAACAATGGGTTAATATGGGCCCAACAATGGGTTAATATGGGCCCAACAATGGGTTAATATGGGCCCAACAATGGGTTAATATGGGCCCAACAATGGGTTAATATGGGCCCAACAATGGGTTAATATGGGCCCAACAATGGGTTAATATGGGCCCAACAATGGGTTGATATGGGCCCAACAATGGATTAATATGGGCCCAACAATGGGTTAATATGGGCCCAACAATGGGTTAATATGGGCCCAACAATGGGTTAATATGGGCCCAACAATGGATTAATATGGGCCCAACAATGGGTTAATATGGGCCCAACAATGGGCTAATTATCACATACCATCCAAATTGCATTAATGTAAGATAAGTAGTTTTTAGGTCATGGTGCAATTGTTGTCAAAACGTGTTTTGTTGACAAAAATGTTGACGGACAAACAAAAATGTTGACGAAATCAAAAATGTATTCAGATGTTTGAAGCGGATTTCTGTTTGAATTAAAAATTAAAATACATAATTATATTTTAAATAAAAATAACAAATATAGGACAGGATACCATATTTTTATATTACATATCTTTTAAAAATATATTACTCCATGTATCGCTAATTTAAAATGCTACTTCAAAGTTCAATGAAGTGTGCATTTATTTTAAATTTATTTTTTAACAGCGTAACAGCTGATTTGAAAATACAAATTGCCTTATGACTGTTATTTCAATAAATTTTAATTAATAATAGGAGTTATAATTTATTATTAACATATTATGTCACATACTAGCTCTATAGATATGTTAAATCAGTAAAAAAAAACAAAAAAAAAAAAAAAACAAAAAAAAAAAGTCGTTTTAATTGTGTACTAAAACAATAAATTTAGAACTTATTATAGTTAAAAAAAAAAACCTAATGACAACGGGATTGAGTTAACGATCTATTCTTGATGAGGTGGAACCACCTAATGAGTATATTAGTGTACGAACTCTATGAGGTAGAAATTATTTGATATATATCTACCTAACATAAAACTTAATTATAAGCGACAAACTAAAGTTGCGAAGAACTGACTAACCAATATAGGTAATAATAATTAAAAAAGGTTTGTCCAAACAAATTTTATAAAAATATACACGTATACTTATTTTTTTAAAAAGATAAAATAAAAGTAAAAACACCTAAATAACATTATTTATTCAAAAAAGAACTTTTAAAAAATAAAAAATAAATAAAATAAANAAAATACTAAATTAATAACTACGGAAACAGAAAAAAAATATAATTTTAAAAATCTATATTTTTCTTCATACATTTCAAAACTTAAAGTACAAACGCGATTCCAATATCTGAAAAGCCCACCTGCTTAAGTTTTGATGTAATTTAAAAAAAAAAAAAAAAAAAAAAATACACAGGTCTGCTTTCATCGATAGTAAAATTAATATAAGGTGATTAATTAAAAAAATATTCATATTCAAAATAGCTTACTCAATAGAAAAAAATGGTCAGGTTCTATAAACAATTTATATTAATAAATTATCATTTAAATGCTTGCAGTTACCCTTAATATGGAAACATTCGAAAAACAAAAATCTGCCAAACAGTGTGGCACATAGCTACCAAGCGTCATAGCTTTTTCGCTTTTCACGACTCATTATTGTCTAAATTCTTTAATTTTTTAAATGATTGAATATGTAATTTTTAGGGACCTAGGACCATCTTTAGGCGTCTTCTAACAAACCATATTTTATTTCCTAACAACCTAATGAGTACTTTTAAAGATATTATGGGTGATAATAAAAAAAAAATATATATATATACTGAAGAGAAAGTAATGCTTGCAGAAGTTTGCGATTAATATGGGCCCAACAATGGGTTAATATGGGCCCAACAATGGGTTAATATGGGCCCAACAATGGGTTAATATGGGCCCAACAATGGGTTAATATGGGCCCAACAATGGGTTAATATGGGCCCAACAATGGGTTAATATGGGCCCAACAATGGGTTAATATGGGCCCAACAATGGGTTAATATGGGCCCAACAATGGGTTAATATGGGCCCAACAATGGGTTAATATGGGCCCAACAATGGGTTAATATGGGCCCAACAATGGGTTAATATGGGCCCAACAATGGGTTAATATGGGCCCAACAATGGGTTAATATGGGCCCAACAATGGGTTAATATGGGCCCAACAATGGGTTAATATGGGCCCAACAATGGGTTAATATGGGCCCAACAATGGGTTAATATGGGCCCAACAATGGGTTAATATGGGCCCAACAATGGGTTAATATGGGCCCAACAATGGGTTAATATGGGCCCAACAATGGGTTAATATGGGCCCAACAATGGGTTAATATGGGCCCAACAATGGGTTAATATGGGCCCAACAATGGGTTAATATGGGCCCAACAATGGGTTAATATGGGCCCAACAATGGGTTAATATGGGCCCAACAATGGGTTAATATGGGCCCAACAATGGGTTAATATGGGCCCAACAATGGGTTAATATGGGCCCAACAATGGGTTAATATGGGCCCAACAATGGGTTAATATGGGCCCAACAATGGGTTAATATGGGCCCAACAATGGGTTAATATGGGCCCAACAATGGGTTAATATGGGCCCAACAATGGGTTAATATGGGCCCAACAATGGGTTAATATGGGCCCAACAATGGGTTAATATGGGCCCAACAATGGGTTAATATGGGCCCAACAATGGGTTAATATGGGCCCAACAATGGGTTAATATGGGCCCAACAATGGGTTAATATGGGCCCAACAATGGGTTAATATGGGCCCAACAATGGGTTAATATGGGCCCAACAATGGNAGAAGGAAAACCTTGAAACAGGAGGCTCGAATTTATAGAATAAATTTTAAAATGTTTAATACAAATTCGTCGTAACCTTTTCTAGAACTTATTTATTAATTCCAGGGGAGGGGGAGGGTAGCATCTCCAAATTTAGATTTAAGTATTTGTACTCCTCCAAGGCCTCCTCCTCTATTCTCCCATATGACCCATTTCCTTAAAAAAAAGTCAACCCTTTAAACTCCAACCCCTAGTTTTTTAGGGATAATTTTTTGGGGGCTTCCCTGCGTTACATACATCGTCGTATGTCGTATAAGAACAGGAATGTATGAGAGTCCTCGTTTTTGCCTAAGGACCCTAAAATAAACTATCAATTTTTATTTGATATACATCGAAATACCGATTCATTTTGAATATTTCCAAGTTAATCCTGCAGATCTTTAATTTTTGATTTAACAAGAAAATTTCGCCGTGTGACAACACTAATTGTAGGATAAGTAACTATAAAGAGATATTTTCTAAGGATTATTATTATTTTATTTTTTTATAAATAATTTTTTAAAAAGTAGATGGTTCTTGTCGAGTGCATAAAACAATAGTCATTATCTTTCAAATAGCCTTGTATTACGGAAAGATATTATTATTTTGTGTGTGTGAGTGTTTTTATATACTAATTTATTTAAAGTCAAATTGCAAGTTGCTACCGCAAGTTCGTAAGTTATCGAATGAGGATATCCCTACCGTCGATACTTGCTTGATCTGGAGATCCTCTACTCAACACAACTTCGCCACCTTTAAAACTATTGAGTATGTTTTTTAAAACAATCGAGTCCAACCTCAGTCGCAGCATCCCCACAAATACAGGAAAGGAACTGCAGAAAACGGAGGTGAAATATCACATCCTGATCGGCAGCTCCACAAAAACCTGTTTGCAAAAATAACATTCAATGTGAATTTTTTTCAAAATCATCAAGTACGAAATAATAAAATTATAAATATTTCGAAGGATAAACAAATAAATTTTAACAAATTGAGAATTGATGTTTATCAGTAAATTCCTAAATCCAAAATCTTCAGCATTCATAAATAAGATTTTTTTTACAAAAAAAAAGGATATTGTTCGACAATATCTCAGGTGATCACAGCGACCTCTAACTCCGTCACTGAAAAGTACTTAGCTACCCTTAGTTAACATTGAACATTGATAATGTTAACTAGTCAACCTCACTAATAAATAACGTAACTAATAACACAGGAAGTCCATTACAAAAAACTCTGACCGATATAACTCTACTACTAAATTTCTTATATAAAGAGTTCATAATTACTTGGACTACTATAGCGTTTTAAATTTGTTAGTTGTTTAGGGTTTTGGTGGTTACATTTTTATAATTATTGAACTTTGTATCAAAATTTTCCATAAAAATAATTCCTCCTCGGCCAGATAACGAACCCGACGTCTCACCATTTGCAAGCTATTTCCTGAGGAACTATATCTTTCCAGGGAAAACGTATATTAGATTTATTCCCGGAAAAACAACTATTGTTAAATTCGTATTTATTTATAATATGTAATATGTATTGTTAGATTTACGATTTATTTATTTGATTTTTATCCTATTAAAAAACTATTTATACATATTTCAATTGGATTATATAAATACTTAAATATAAATATACAAAAACCAAGTATTTTTACAGCACACATGTAGATATTAAATTAATACAGATACAATTTATAATTATAAATTAAAGTTAATACTACGAACNTGCTCTTGTTTTTCAGAGACTAATTATCTATCCAATTAGGTATTAATTACAGCGAATGTAATTCCAGTGTTTTGTAAAAGAAAAAAATAATACTGTATAAGAATTATAAATAGTCTGGCAATTAGTGTGGCACATAGCTTCCTCACCTCTTATTTATTGGACGAATGATCAAATCAGATTAGAATCGGTTTCGATTCCTTGTGGGGTCACACTTATTTTATAGCAATATTAAACGGTTGAAAATCATATGGGTTGGTCTGTGGGCTGTGGGCTACTTTCGTCAAACCTTCCATGTGTCTTCAAAATTGGATGATTTTTTATAGAAATAATAGTGTTAATAAAAATAAAGTTGTCGTTTCAATTCCTAGTAGTGTCATACTTATTTCTATGTGCAATATTAAATTTGCACAAAAAGTTGAAATTTATACGGGATCAATAGTGGACTAATAATGACATATCTGCCACATTTTATCAAAGGGTTAGTAGTTTTAATGTGTGGTGGGTGTTGGTATTGTTTCACAAAAATGTTAATTTAATTAACAGAAAGACAATAGACCACAAATGTTGATTAACAGACACACAATAACAATATACCAAAAATGTTGATTAACGGACAGACAATAGACCAAAAATGCTGATTAACAGACAGAAAATATACCAAAATTGTTGATTAACAGACAGACAATAGACAAAAAATGTTGATTAACAGACAGACAATAGACCAAAAATGCTGATTAACAGACAGAAAATATACCAAAATTGTTGATTAACAGACAGACAATAGACAAAAAATGTTGATTAACAGACAGACAATAGACAAAAAATGTTGATTAACAGACAGAAAATAGACCAAAAATGTTGATTAACAGACAATAGACCAAGAATGTTCTCTAATATCTCTAACTGATTTGCTGTCCAGTAATATTTAAATTCAATTACAACTTTAATGAAATGCATAAATAACGAAAACATAAAAGTAAATTTCATACTTGACAATGCACAATGCTTTGGTTACCTTCAGTTAGTTCGGGAGTATTATTATTATTATTATAGTATTATTATAATTGGGGAAGAATTATAAAAAAAAAAAATCCAAATCAAATAATAAATAAATAATAAATTGAAATTCATATCTAATTTTTTTTCGTAATAGTCCAGGAGATAGCGTGGAAATTAGTGTGCGATTAACATCAAGCTAGAATTTTGTGTACAAGTAAATCTTTTATGTGGTCGGCAAAGTTCGTCGGTGGGGCATAGCTTGGCAATTGGCATTTCAAAAAAAACAAGCCGGTTGAGAGCGGCCATGTCCCGTCCTTTTTGATGGACAGTGTGATTTTTATTATCTTGAGTACGCAATTAGTTAGTAGACCAAAAATCAAGTTGATGGTAGTTTGTCACTTAATAGGTTAGTTAGTCAAATATTACTCCAAATCAAATAGTACGGTGCAATTAGTCCGAAAAACGGCCTAACCCTAACATCCAAAGTAAAAGTTTCCCTCCAACTCCAAATTGTTCTAGACAGTCCCCATATTGTTTGGTAAAAAGTTACACCATTTTAAGCGTAGGGTTTGGCGGGGAGGGGGGTGAAGTTGGCAAATTAGTAGTTTTTATCAGTTTTTCTTAAATATTTATAAAACTATGCGGTTTAGCGCATAAAGTGTCGTATACCAAAATAATCTACATTAAATTGC
>KZ651373.1:237012-314505 GCA_001010745.2 Gerris buenoi
ATTTTATCATTTATATTTAATGAAATGCGTAAAAAACTTAGTTCCTACCGGGTGTCCTGCAACATCACTCATATATATATTTTTTTTTTTTTGTCAAAAAATGAACATTTTAAATATTGTTCTCGTATCGGGGCGAATATCGGCGTAAAACTGTTTACCTACGAGAAAAGTTACAAGGAATGAAATTGTAGAACAGATATTTGGCTTCTTTTTACGTCCAATTACAACTCTCTCTGTACGTCTAATAGTTACCGAGATATGACACTTCAAAAATTGGCAGTTTCCCAAAAAAAAGGAAAATTTAAGTATTCCTCTCGTTTTGGGGCGAATATCGGCATAAAAACTCTACCCTACAAGAAAAGTCATAAGAAATTAGGTTGTAGTAAATTTAATTAGCTTTTATTCAAGCACAAAATGAAGCCTGTAGACAAAATAGTTCTATTGCAATGGTGAAAAAACCAAAAAATGAAAAATTGTATTTTTTAAGTAATGAACCTATAACCACTTAAGTCCAGAAAAATTAACATCGAACAACGCATAGTTTACGAGGTATGCAGCAACAACTGAATTTTTTTCAGTTTTTCACATATTTCGCCAAAAATTGGGGAGGGGGCCCTCAGGGCACTATTCTACTTTTACACCCTCCGTAACTCTAGAACCGTTCACTTTAGCAAGATTATGCATAAGATCATTTTTTTTGCAATTTAATGTAGATTATTTTGGTATATAACACTTTTTGCGCTAAACCACATAGGTTTATAAATATTTAAGATAAACTGATAAAAACTACTAATTTTCCAACTTCACCCCCCTCCCCGCCAAACCCGACGCTTAAAATTGTGTAACTTTTTACCAAACCAATATGGGGACTGTCTAGAACAATTTGGAGTTGGAGGGAAACTTTTACTTTGGATGTTGGGGTTTGGTCTAATTGCACCGTACTAAAAGAGGTCACCTATTAAGTGACAAACTACCATCAACTTGATTTTTTTACTACTAACTAATTTTGAACTCAAGATCTTGAAAATCACATTGCCCACCAAAAAGAGCAAGACATGTCCGCTCTCCACTGGTTTGTTTTTTGCAAATGCCTTTTGCCAAGCTATACCCCGCAGAAGAACTTAGCCGACCACCGACCACATATTCTTAAAAGGCACCAGCAAAAGATTTTACTTATACACAACATTCTAGCTTGATGTTAGTCAGACTGCATGCTATCTCCTGGATTATTATCCTTCATTTTGAATTTAAACAGCTGATCATTTTGAATTCGCTACATTTTTCTTGTGTGTGCAAAAACCAATCTTAAATACTGCAAAACCAATACTTCAAAACCATCTTTAATACTGCAAATTTTCATGGTTTTATCTCTTTTTTTAAAAAAGTTATTGGAACCGTACAGAGTGACAGACAGACACAGGAACTAAACTATAAGGTTTTTTTGGTTTACAAACGAAACCCTAAAAATGAAACAGCAAGAACGGACGAGAATTATTTGCAAAACGTGATAGTGAGCTGGGGAAGGTTGGAGTTTATGGTAAAAGAAAGGATAATATAATACAAAAGTTCCTTATCAGTGTTTCACTATTTAGTATGACAGAGTGGATCTAACAGTGTGGATCTGACAGTGTGGATCTGACAGTGTGGATCTGACAGTGTGGATCTGACAGTGAAGATCTGACAGTGTGGATCTAACAGTGTAGATCTAATCTGACAGCGTGGATCTAACAGTGTGGATCTGACAGTGTAGATCCTACCTTTAAAATGCAAGGTTAAAATCAGTAAAAGTTTTACTAAAGGGTTATCAAGAAGCCGCTTAGTAATCAGAATAAGATTTTGTTATAAGTATAAGAAATAAATTGGCATTTAAATAGACTTAAAATTAAAAATTTGGGGTGTCATATAGTATTAACTAGTATGTAGTAACATACCTGACTGTCAAGAAGTGTAGGTTGCTTGTCGTCCAACCCTTGTACTAGAAGACTATCTCCACGGTGGGAATTCGAGGAGAGTATGGGTGCCACTGCATTAGTGTAATCTCAATCCTCTAAAATAACTGGAACTGGATCAGTAGCCTGTGAAGAAAGCAAAACAAACATTTGAATTAACAAAAAGTTTGTTTAGTTTAAGAATAGTCAGCCAATATTACTGTACTAAATAGCCTCTGGACATTCTATTATTGCATGAATGGTCAATAGTCAATAAGTATAAAATAATTTGACGTTAATTATTATGTTATTAGTGTTGCTGATAGTAATTGGGTTTTGGCTGACTAACAAATAAGAATTCTAAACTTTCTTATCAAATCCAACCCTAGCTTCACATAAAAGTGTATATTCATCAAAGGGTTATTTACGTGTATTAAAGAATTTTGTAAAAAAAAAAATGTTGTCCACATAATATCATTTTTTCTGAAAAATATGTAAGAATAAAAAATGTTTATTTTTTGACAAGGAACCAAACGCAATAATAATGATAATAAAATAGAAAGGATGGTGTGCTTCCTAAAAAAAAATGTATGATCCTTTCCAAAATAGGAAACCATATTATTCCTATTCATGAATTTTTTATTTTTATATTTATCAGAAAACATCTTTAATAACCGAGATATTATTTGTTGGTTATTAAAGTGTATAAGGATTATGAAGAACATGGCAGCCACGTCATAATACAAAATATTGTTGTGGAGAGATGTAATAATTTCTTATTACAACGATATTGTATTCAATACATAATAAATGTATGTTTGTGATGTTTGTCTTTTAATTTATAAACTCAATGTATGTTTTTCCACAACTCCACGATGGGCCCTGATACCTATAGAGGGCAGTGTTGAGACAACGTTGAGCAGCTAAGCCTCTAGGTAGCTACCTCTTCTAATGATTTCTGAATACAATTATTAAATATGGCCTGATCTGAGCCCTCGTTTATGCCATTTACTTATTCTTATCATGTATTTTTTTCTCTTTTAATTTCTAAGTAGGATGCAGTCAGATGAAAAACTGGCACTGAAAGTTATAGATCACCCGATCTTGAAGAAGAAAAAGGGGAAAACAAAACTAGCCTAATGAATGCATGCATGTTGACTTAATCAAGGATGCAGTCGCAGCAAAATAAATGTTTGACGCTCATTAAAATTAAGGTGAACTTCTTTTGAATCCATTGCAGCAACGATTGATTTAATTTATCTTATCTTATATTATCTTAAATTACATTATCTTACACACATATGTATGGCAGGCTAGAGAGTAAACCCCTGGAACCTCCTTATGAAGGACTATTCAAGGTACTAACAAGGGGACCAAAGCAGTGGAAGTAGACGTTTATGGAAACCATAAATGAATTTCAATTGACCGGCATTAAACACCCTACTATGTTAAAGAGAAACAGTAAAGAGTGGGCTTTAATAACTTATTCCTTCGTGGTGCATACCCCTAGGCAGCTGGCTGTGCCTAAATCCATCCCAGATGATTTACTCCCCTATTTAGTTTTTTAAATAGGTAAGAGATTATTTAAACCCCAATATTTAAACTCAACACAGCACCAGAGACAGAAGACTTAGAACGTAGAAGAAATAGAAAGGTATTATTCTATCTTATCTACTGAACACTGAATGGTGAGTTTGGTCTCAGATTCATATACAGTAGAAACTCGCTTACTCGACCCTCAATAACACGAAAACCTCAATTACAAGTGCAATTGTCATTTTGACACATAATGTTAAATTAACCTCTATAACGCGACTATTATTATCCAAATAACCTCAATAACACTGATTTTTTTTCCAATTCACAACATAACTCAGAACCTCTATAACAAGTCCTTTTTAGAAGTCAACCTCTATAATGTGACTATACAGGAATGGGTCGACCTTGAACAAGTCTAGACTTGAAAACCCCACTCCACCTCGCTCCCAACATTCTATTAACCTCTATAACACGACTGACAGCTAAAATAACCTTGATAACACGACCTTTAACAAAAAGAGCTCCTCCATAACAAGACTGTTTTCCTAATCCCCTTGAGACACTTTTTCTACTTATGTACAAGTAACAAATAAAATTTTTAATATAAGGTACAACAATACCATGAGTTTTCAAAACGGGTTTGGTATTCAAAACCCCATAGAAACAGTGATTTTAAAATGTTTTCAGTTCAAGGTAACAACCGCAAATTTTTGGTTTTGTTTTGAAACTGTTATGAAAAAATAGCATGGAAACGGGTGTTGAATAGAAAACAGAATTGAGACATGTGCAGTAGTTTTATGATTAGCAGAGATATGATAACCTGACTTAACTATAACTAGTCTGGGAGTTTATAGTTTCCAAAATTGTTGGGAAAACTGTTTTGGAATCAAAACCAAAATAGTTTTGAAAACTAATGGAAACGTAGTAAACATCTCACAAAGTAAAAACAACAAATCTGCTCAATTTTAAAGAACTTCTAATACGATTCAAAATAAAATTGAAACTGTGTTTGAGAGAAGCCATTTTGGAATTAAAACTAAAACAAAGTTGTAAACAAGCAACATTAAATTGTTTCTTTTGTTAATCCCTGAAGTTTCAGATTTTCATCAGAAAAGTGAGGCTAACATTGATCAAGCATCAAAGGCTTAAGATACTAAATTTGTAAATCAATACACATTTTCTTTTAAAATTGATCAAATTCTCATTGTTAAATATTTTGGTTCTAATAGTAGGATAAATAATAAATGCCTCTCTAAAAAATTCAATTTTAAATTCAAAACCAGTTCAAGGCCTCTAAGTCATCAAAATTATCATTAAAAGTGGATTGAAAAAATCTACAAAAGATGCGTTCTAATTTTTTAAAACTACTATTAAAAGAATATTGCCTATGTAAATTATTGGCGCACAGGGATCTGTAAATGCTACTATAGTAAAGTGACACTGATACCCTTAATTTTTTAAAAAAAATATTAGACCAAAGTTGGACCTCTCAAATTATCTTAAGTAATTCTTCTCCATATGGTAACACTCACACCATAATCGCACCAAAACAATAATCCTCATCAACTCTTCTCCACTCCTTTTCATAAACACATCTTACTCAAATAAAGCCATCAGAAGGAATAATTTTTCTCCAAATATTTGTCTGCTCCTAAAAAATTACCCTAGGTTGCAAAGACAGGATTAATGCAGACAAAAAATTATGTTCTTAAGCTAAAAGACAATATAAAAGAAAATTAGATAAATATCAATGGATAATAATGTATTGGAACATATGAAGATAATTTATTTTGAGTAATGAACTATCAATTCTAGCTACTAAACAAGATTTCAAAAAAATTAGCAAGCAGTTAAGGATTAAGGATCACTTTCATTCATCTCATTGCCCCTAGAAAACAAAGAATTTGAAACAACCTGTTTTTAAAAATTACATTATGCAAAATTAAGACAAAATAGATTATATTGAGCCATAGAGTAACAATCTGCATAATCAACCTAAAATACAACAGACAAAACAAACTATAAGCATAATATGATTATAGACTTCTTTAAAGAAAAATTAAACTGTAAAACGTTGAGATTTACACCGTTCTGGAAAGGTTGATGGATGTCTTAGGTGTAATAAATAACAAAGTATTCTCTTTTTTTATGAGACGTTTTGACCCTTTATAGGGCCATCTTCTTGTTAATTTAACCAATTTACTTTTAGTTTGCGTTTGCTTAGTTTAATTAATTATTAAAAGGGAACTGAAAGAAATGTTAATTGAGCTGAGCAAGCTCTTATACTACACTTAGCATATGGTAGAGCACATACTCCTCCTGGATGGCTGAACCGATCCGCACAAAATTCGGCATGGTCATAGTGACCAACCACAGAAAGGAATAAATCTAAAATGGTCCAAATTGGGACACAGGGGTACGGGGTACAAAAGTTAAAATAGTATATGCCTTTCATAATACATGTCGTTAAAAAGCTCTTTAAGAGGACAGTTAATGTTGTTATGTTCACTTTTGTCATATTTTCATTTAAAAGGGGAGTAAAATAGAAAAACAGGGAAAAAATGTTTTTTAATTACAAATTAGAAATAATACAATTTTTGATCTGATTTTAGCTGTGTATAAATAAAAATGTTTAGTGATAACTATCAGCTGTTAAATATATACTTGGTACTGCATTATTTCGCTAATAAAAATATTGAATGACATTGTTTTAATTAGTTATTGAGCCTAATAAAATAATCTATCAAATGTAGATTCTTAAAAAAAAGTGATGCGGAGTACATCTTTCGTCAACAACAGTAGGACAAGTTTTTGATAAATGTGATCACAGCGTGATGCAAACAAATTTTTGTAATATGAATTTTAACTCATTAATAAGATTTAAGATTAAAATGCTCGCTCAGCTCAATATTGCAAGCAGACAACTTCATTGCACACCTAGTATATATTTTAAGATGAGAGGAAAATATAGCATATAAAATATGAAAACCCTGAAAAATTTACATACACATTAGCTAGTTCCTGGGATTTGTACAAAAAGTTATTTTGAGGCCATTACTAGATAGGTAAAGAAAGTAGAGTGGGTAAGCGGATTTTGGACCCCCCCCCCTCATTCCTGAAATTACCTATTATATTAATTTGCTCACAATTAATCAGTAGGCAATACAAAGTGTTATTAGATAACAAATGAGGATATTACCGTCGATACTTGCTTGATCTGGTGATCAATGGACCGGTTTCGGCTAAACGCCATCATCAGCAGAGTCGAAGTCTCTCGTAGCACTCAACACACTCATCGAGTCTACATAAGAGAATGAATTTTGGTTTCAACTAATTTAATCTCTACAAGGATAAAAAATTGTCTCTCCACATAAAATAAACTTCTTTATTAGCCAAAGCAGCTTTCAGCCTTTTTATCTAACAATTTAATCTCTGTTTCATTTTCAACAAAATTAGCCTAGCAGTTTATACCTTATAGAAAGTAATAAAATAACCGGCTTATACTAATTCATTGCATAACAAAAACCCCAAATAAAATTACTTATTACTTCACAAGTTAAGTTTTAAAATAGTTACTCAGTCCAAAAAGAGAGAGTGGGCCAAATTACTTCAAGTACATTTTGAATTTTAATGTGTTTGAGAAATGAACAACTGGAGTTGGCAGAATAAAGTGAGATTATATTCTATTTCATAATATAAAGCTGCTTAAGAGATATATGTTAACCAGCCATTAAATGCAACATCCATATTTAATGTTTTAGTAATTATTGGATAAGCACTCACTGCAACATTTGACAAAATGTCATCAATATACTGGGGATTTTTTATTTTATTTTTTGATCGAATTGGGAAGATAAAGATAAACCACAATGAAAAAGGTTGCTGGGTTTAATGAAACAAAAATGATCAAACAATTAATACATTTTATAATGGGTCAAGAAGAGATCAGAGTGAGACCTTTTAATAATCTATGTTTTTTTTTTATCAAGAATAGAAGCAATTTCATGATGAAATACAATATGATCCTAGAAAAAGCTGTGTTGACCTTAGATACTCAAACATTTTTAAAAACAACTTAAGAATTTTTAATACACCGAAGAAAATATACTTAAGACTAAATTAGAATAGGACAGTAGAACCTAACAATAACAGACTCTTCTGCAGGAAACGTTGCTTATAGCGGACAAAACAAGTGAAGCACTCGAAATAAAAAGGTAGTGATATGTATCTGTATTTCCAAGCAGTAAGAGTCATCATCTGAATTTAAGATAAGGTGTTCGACAATATTACCTGAGCCTGAGGAGTCTTTTTTTTTATGAAATTCCACGATTTGTTGTCAAACCAAAGACCATCCAGTTGTTACGCCTTTTAAATTAGCACATGGTTTTATGGTAATGCTTTTCTCAATCCTCTCTTACCCAGTTATTTCTTAACTAAGTTTATTAAATAAAGTTAAATTCAATATCACAATCCTAGTTAAGGGAAAATACTTATGGTAGATTCAATTTATCTTTTAATATTCATAATTAAAATTAAATTTATTCCTGTATATACGGGAGGTAGCGTAGCCGTGGTGGTAAAACCACCTCTGCTCGGCTATCACTGAATCATGAGTGGAACGAGATGGGGTTCGATTCCTCGGCGTGACACTCTGATTTATATGGCTCACTATTGATCACATCATACTCGCTTCGGCGGTACAATGTACATATGTATGATGTGTGAAGTGGCTGCAACTCTCCACCGCGGGGTGTAAAAAGGGCCCAAGTGAAGGCCTAATTGCAAGGTTCGAACAAGTGGTTCGTCCTACCCGTTCTAGTAGGAAGTACTAGACTACTACTACTACTATTTCAAAGATTTTTTGCTACCATAAAATATTTGATCAAAACCATATTTTGAGTTCCTAACATAAGATTGGGAATACAGCAAACTTAACTAGATCAAATTCCGTTTTAGAGAAAAGGTTAACAAGATCAGGATACATCCTTAACCTTTGTGTGAAGCCACATATCTTTTGATAAAGAACAACAAGCATATCTTGCTTATCACCTCTATATAAGTACAAGAGTAAAATCCAAGTACATAAATATGAACTCAGAAACTAATGCTAGGAAGTGGTACTATTTTTAATAGGCCAAACTTTAAATTTTAATACCACCTTCAACTTTATATTTAAATAATAATAATCGTTTATTTTGTTAAAATTAAATACCTTATAAACATTTTTAACAAAACGGTAGCCGTAGTGGACCGTCAGGCGAAACTTTATATTTAAAAGTCGATTTAAGTGGATGTAGTCTTATACTCCTTGAAATGACTTGAGTACACTTAGGAAACACCAACAAACAACAATAACCTGATAGCTGAAGCATACTGTCAGAGGTTTAAAATTAAAAATACATCTATGTATAAGCTACAAAATTCATTTTCCTCTAAGGAAAACTTAGTTCCTAAAGATTCATGTTGAGGGGTAGTCAACTGGATTTGACAGTCAAATATTCTATCTAATGTAAAATACATAAAAATACTTTAGGATGTCATTTTACACCAAAAAAGCAGTCAAAAAGTTGATGAAGACTACGGTGTTTATCTATCTGTTTTGGAGATATAGTCTTAAATCAGGTTACTTTATCTTTAACGCTCATATAGGTTGGCCAATCTGAGTGGTAAAACTTAATACTAATTGTAATAGGAGTATACATAAGTAAATAATTGACTGTTTTTACTGAGATTTTGTGGTACCACTTCCTAATTATGACTTGAGAGGTTGGTAGAAAGGAACACAACAATATTGTTACTACAATTTTGTATTAAAATACACGAAGAGCATTTTGACTTATATCATCTTCAGTGTTGCGTGCTACATACTACAAGTGAATTCTTGTTTTGTTGGCACAAGTGTAGAAATCATGCACTTGTAGCAAAGAAATAGGAAATGGACTTCTAAGAAAACTTGGAAATTTAAATATCTACCAGACACAAATATAGCAAGTTTTAGTAAAAAAAAAAAAAAAATGTATCTCAACAACACTGTTCTTTTAACCAATAAAACTTTTTTTTTTCTTTTTTTTTTTAAATAATGGCTGGTAGTTGAAAGATATAATTTTAGTTATAGCAAAAAGAATTGTTTAGCTATAAAAAGTTAAAAAACAAAAATGTTAAACATGTTATTTTAACTAAAACAATATATTCCTTAATTTAGCTGTTTGTCATAGCAAGTAAGTATATAAGAAATCAATTTATCATTCAACACAAAAAGCTTCTTAATTTGGTTTAATTTTCCTCCTATTCTAGCTACATAGCCATTTGAAAAACAAATGGGGGGGGGGGAATACCTTTTTTGAAGCTTCATATGATACAGTACAGGGCCGTAACTACAATTTTGAGGGCCCTGGGGCAAGATTATTCTGGGGGCCCTACGTGGTGTTGAGGGGGATAACACCCCCGCCCCCATAAAAAAGGGGGGTTCGGTAAATGTTTTGAAAAATAACCCCCTAAATTGTGTTTTAATGCATTCTAGAGGTTAAATTTACCCACATCTATAGTACATATTTTATTTTGCACATGGCACCAAATTGAAACTGACTAATGTAGCCTCTATAGCTAAATCCTTACCTACCCTCTGGTTTACCAGGGATTAATTTCAGGCGGGACGTGATGGAACAGTGGTCCGGCACCTCACTGGAGCCGGAGGACAACGAAACGCATTAAAGAGAGTGAATGTGTCGTAATGACGCAATGGCATAGGAATATGGTGGTAGGCACTCTTGGGATATGTCAGGTGATATTAAACAATAATATTTTGTAACAGGAATTTAATACGGTTTAACTCTTCTTATTCTTTATTTTGACTGAATGTCATACAACAGACAAATATGTAGTTCGCATACGAACTAATAGGCATCGACCCTACCCTTGTAAATGTGGAGGTAAAAAAATGCAGTATATTTACTACGTTCACACATCGTTTTGAAAGAGTTTAGGATCCGATTCGTTTTTAAAAAGATACATGTTCACAAACAAAAAATACAGAAGATCGAAATATTTGTTTTCGCGATATTTTATAACGGTGACGTCACGAGTACAACCTTATTTCTTGTTACCTAATATGTTCACAAATTCTTACATTTTATNTCTGATAAATAGCTTTTAAAATTCACGATATTCAAATAGGGCCATAGAATCGGGGTGGTAGTTACGGCCCTGATACAGTAGGTGCTCTTGAATTCAGCAAGTTCAGAATCACGGACGTACCAAATGTCAATAGATTCAACAAGAGTACCAAAGATAAATCACTCTAAATAAAAATGGTAACAATTAAAAAACTTGTAATTAATGTGAACCAGAACCAGTGCAGACAATATAAATATTTGACTAAGAACAAATATATTTTGCCTATCTAGTAAATGTAGAGGATAAGGTTAATGTAATGAATCAGCCTTGAAAAAGTCTAAATGAGAGGAGAATTCTGATAAGTCTACTGTTCGTAGTACAAGTAAAATTAAGCTGATATAAGGGTAAACAAAACTCTAGGTAGCGAGAGCTTCTGGGAAGGGGATTGAACTTGACCTTGAAAGGCACAGAATTATATGAGAATGTTTTTATAAATAAAATCAGAGATTTATCAACCAGCAGCCAAGTGAAAAACTTATATCACTGACACTCAAAATCAACGTAAAATCTTAAGCTGACTATAACCTGTATTCACACAGGTGGCACTTTTTTTTATAACTGGCATCAAACTCATTCTTGAATTATAACCTAAAATTACGTAGTCGTTAATAATCTATTTTATAAAAAATTAATTAACAATCATATCTCCTATTAATTAATCTAAGACGAGGAGTAGAAAAAGAAGACAAATTTTTTCAAACCATCGACAGATGCTTGTAATTATGGTCTGAAATGTCCAGGATCGTATGAATTATTGCTTAATGACTAAGTCTTAATTTTCCTTTTCTACCCCTCGTCTTATCTACTTTATCTTTAAAACTATTATAGATGTAGCATTGTGATGTGCACAATTAAAAAAGCTTTATTTTTAGGGTTTTGTAGATACTTCTCAAAACCCTTATGCCGAGGGTGATGTGTCCTTCGCTCTTTGGTTCATAGGGCGAACCATTTAAGCTGAAATTTGAAACACTGGTGCAACTTTAGGACCTAACCACAGGAAACAAAAATTCTCCACAAATGTGGAGAATGAGCAGTCAACAAAAATGTAACTTTTATAGAATATTGTTATTTTAGTTGGAAAAATCTGTTTGGTAATTGTTGTTGGGACCTGGGAATTGGAAAATCCTATTTACATGTGTAAAGGCCCGGCCATGCAGAAAGCTAAGCGACACGAGCAAGCTAAGTCTGAAAATTTCTGTTCTGTTATAATGATTTGGCCACACTCAACGCGACAACTCTACGTCGGTGACGCATCTTAGCTATGTCTTGGCAATTCCATTTGAACGGATTTCCGGCGACGTCTAACAGTGAGACTTGTGCAGACTGCTACTACCCCCTGCAAATCTACTAAAAACAATGAACATAAAGTTTACTTACCTCCAACATACAGCAAGGCGTACTTAAGGCGATATAGCCGCTCTGTAGTTCGATCTATTATTTTTATATCACTTTCAAGAAGGTGGAGAAGAAATTGAAAGTCAGTTGTTGTCATTTTGAAGTATGCTGTGAATTTCTCTTCATCTTGTTTAAGATTCCCTATCAAGTGATGGACTTCTCCAAAAGATTGGTTTCTTTAAACGTTCAATGCATGCACCCACTTTCTTTTCTTTTACTGCTCACATACAGGGTGGTCCAAAAGTCTCCCCCCCCCCTCTTAACTTTTGAACGGTTTGAGATAAATTAATGAAACTTGGGGGATCTCTACCATGCCAAGGGAAGTTTGTTTTCATGCTATCACCCACTAGGGGCAACCACCCACTTTGCCCCCAGGCCACCCAACTTCAAAATTTCAAATTGGAACGTATATTTTTGATAGCATATTTGGATTCTACGGTGAAAAATAATAAACTTTTACTTGAAACTATTTTTTCTATCACCAATATTTTGCCCCCTACAGGGGGGCAAAGATAGCAAAATAACCCTTCCGAAATAGTAAAAAATAACACTTAAATCGTTATAAAATCTAAACGGTTAGAAATAAAGTAATGAAACTTGGGGGATCTGTACCATGTAAAGGGAAGTATGTATTCAACCACTCGCGTACTAGGGGCAACCACCATTTTGCCCCCAGGCGCTGAAATCTACCATTTTTATGCCTTTGCCCCCCTATAGGGGGCAAAATATTGGAGATAGAAAAAAAAGTTTGAAGTAAAATATTCTTATTTTTTGCCGTAGAATCTAAATCTGCTATCAAAAATATACACTTCACGTCAAAATTTTGAAGTGAGGTGGCCTGGGGGCAAATTGGGTGGTTGCCCCTGGTGGGCGATAGCATGAAAACAAACTTCCCTTTGCATGGTAGAGATCCCCCAAGTTTCATTAATTTATCTCTAACCGTTTAGATTTTACAACGTATTATCGGAAGGGTTATTTTGCTATCTTTGCCCCTCTATAGGGGGCAAAATATTGGTGATAGAAAAAATAGTTTCGAGTAAAAGTTTATTATTTTTCACCGTAGAATCCAAATATGCTATCAAAAATATACGTTCCAATTTGAAATTTTGAAGTTGGGTAGCCTAGGGGCAAAGTGGGTGGTTGCCCCTAGTGGGTGATAGCATGAAAACAAACTTCCCTTGGCATGGTAGAGATCCCCCAAGTTTCATTAATTTATCTCAAACCGTTCAAAAGTTAAGAGGGGGGGGGGAGACTTTTGGACCACCCTGTATAGTAAATAAAAGCAATGGCTCTGTATCAGAGCTACTGTGGTCCTTCCTACTTAACATGACAAACGAGACTAAAAATCATCGCTTCCTGTGATGCGACCACACCAAAATATAGCTAGAGTAGCTCTCATAGTTGGCAGGCGTAGCATAGCATGGTTCTTTCTTTGTGGCCAGACCTTAAGAGGTGCCTAATTCTTATACATACAGTAGAACCTCGCTTACACAACCCTCAATAACACAACCTCAATTACCAGTGCAATTACAAGTGTTTCCCTAATCCCCTTGGAACACTTCTTACCAAGGTTCTACTGTATTTTATTTTATTGTATTTGAACATGGATGCCACTAGTGGTTTTATATCTCATGAGCACACTTTGGGTGTAGAATCCCATCATTTACATCCAATGTTTTTATGATGACTGGTGATGCTTGGTGCATCCCTGAGATAAAACTAATTAAAAAAGCCAGATCACTAAAAGTTGGACTTATATTTCTGATTAAATTTTAAGCCCTACTGAGAAACAACTTAACTTGGCCAACAATTACTACTAAATAAAACCAAACAACGGTAGTTAAATAATTTCTAAAAAAAAAAATTAGAAAACTTCTTCCAAAAGAATAATAAAAAAAAATATTTGGGAATAAAAAAAAGAGTAATTAAAAAAAATATAAAACAAATATATTTTCAGAATGAAAAAGAAACATGGGAGCCAAAATCATTCTCGGTTAATAATCAATTAAAAAAAAAAACATAAGTTAATTTTGTACAAAAATATTACCAAGGTAAGAAATTTTGATTTGAAAGTGCCATACATTCAATTTTCGATCACAATGAGAGCTCCGGCTCTATTGGCACAAATAATGCATTTCATACAAACATCCTCAAAATTTCATTTGAGCTGTGAACAACTTATTTAATTGTAAATATTTAATTATCTATCTAAACATCGATAATATGCAGAAATCGGATCTTTTCAGGAATGTCTCCTTAAGTAAGATAACTAACAAACAAACATTCTGTAAACAGATTTGATTTATTAAAAGAGTGAACCATAGATAAAAATATTTGCCTCAATTTGTTCTTTTTTGAATAGTTAAAAAATAAAGAAAATAATAAAAAGTTAACTATTTTAAATTTAATTCTCTTGTTTGTTATGTAACAATGTAAAATGAAGAAAAAAGAAACTAAAATTATTTACAACAGAATATAAGTTCTTTGAACTCTCAAAAATAAAAACAACTTGTAAATTAATTTACATGCTCTAACCGGGATTTTTTTGTTTTGTTTTTTTTTTAACTGTACAATGGGTTATATAATAAACTCGATACAAAAATTAGTAACATCGGACTTGGTTCATAGAATCTGATCACAAATGCAACATTATTTTGTGGCCTTAAGTCTAAAAGAAGTGATATTAAGGCAGTGAATCCGGATGGGGCGGAGTTACCCTGTGACGGGTTCTCACTATTACTAAACGTTGAACACAATGAGATCAATCGATTACATTAACTATCATCTCAGAGTATCTTCTTGTGCATCTACGACTTTATTACTATCTACTGTTGAGCCTTCTGGTAACTGAGCAGGAGTCTAGAACACACAAAGCAAGTGGACAATGATGAATCCAACACACACATCTATTCATAAACATCTTAAACACAGTAAAGAAACACAAAATAACAATAACTAAGGATAGTAAAGGAAGAATTTTAATCAGGCTTAGAAAAAGAGAATCAAAGCACAGGATGGTGAAATACAGAAGGATTCAGAGGAAACATGACATCCGAGAAAGGGAAATCACACAAATGAAATATACAACATAATTGGAATATTCCAAACTAAAAAAGATAAGATAATAACAGAGTAGAAAAGAAACAAGGTTTATCAGGCACCAAAGGAATGGAGCAAATCGGAAAATGTACTAATAACTGTATATTTTTTCAAAATATGCTTTGCATTAAAAAGTACTTCAATTTTCAAGTTTTTGTTAGTAATCATACTACGGAACGTTTAAATTTTAATTGGCTAGAGCGTCTTTACTGGAAATGAAGGAGGCCCGTGGTTCGAATCCCGGTGCTGAAGTCTATTTTTCTCTGTCAGTCTCTAATTATTGTAAATAGAAAATTATAATTTAATTTACATTAAAAAGTTCTAAAAAAAAAGTTTTACAGTGTCTGATGAGACAGTTACTATGTTTCCTTGATGTTTAAATACACATTAAATCCTGATTTAGGATTTAACAAGTTAGATGTTTCCCTGAGTAGCACTGAATCCGTATTCAATACAGTTTTAATACACCAATTGGCTTTTTTTTCCTAAGTTATTTGATAAAGGTTATAAATAATTTTGAAATCTTCACCTTTTATGACCAGGTTTTTGTTTGGTTTTAGTGTTTTTTAAAAACAAAACTGAAAATGACAAATAAAGGTGTTTTTTAGTTGAGCGGAGGGTGGTGTTAAGACAGATTTGACTAGATTCTACAGAAGAACAGCTCACGCTCCCCATTTGTCAGGATCAAGTTCAGGTGTTTCCATTAAATTTGATCCCAGAATTTAGTGTATTGCATCTGGATCTAAAATGTATTCAATCCGAATGGAATCTATGTTTCCTTAGACACATAGGATTCAAAAACTATATCCAACCGGCATTCAATTCATATTTAAACATCATGGAAACATCTGATTTTCATGGCAAGTCTGATTTTCTTTTATGAAAGAAACTTTCTCACACATTAATTCAACTTATTCTTCTTTCTGATTTCTTGGGCACACTGATAATGGTAAATTCTGTTTAATAAATATTTATTAGTATAATAAAAATGTTTTTATTTTTATGATTGCTACGGAATTCAAGAGATTTAGGTGTGACATTAAGGTATATATATGACTATCTCAAATAATTTGACTTCAATAAGATACTAAAGATTTCTGAGATACTTACTTGTGTTGTTTCTGTGAATAAGTGAGGAGGTAGAGTAGCGAAGAATCTCACATCCCTATCTTTATCACTTTGGAGCCTCTTGAGCACTACCATCACCACTTCATGGTGAGGGCTTGATGGGTTTGAAAACGTATCTAAAAACAAAACATTAATTGATATTAAAATGATAAAAATTCAACTATTATTAACTTAAAAAGTAAGCCTGCCTTATAAATCAATGCCTATTAGGCATTTATAGATTATTAATATAACTTAAGTAATATAATTACTCATTCTGAAGTACTTGAGTGTACTTTCAGTCAAAATATCTTTGGAAATGTGTAGTTAGGTCAAGGATACTAAATAAAATTAGACTTCTAAAAAATTAGCTCTAAAACTGAATTAAGAGTTGTAACGCTCATTTCTGGAATTATAACATATTAGCAATTAACATATTATTATCTAGAAGAGTTATCTTTGTTTAGCATTAAAATTTGATATGGTTAAATATTTAAATTATTGAAACCAAAAATAGTTAAAGTGGATCAATATTTTTCATTTAGTATTTGCCTTAAGCAGTTGTCACACTACGCTGGTTTGGTTAGCTAGCAGCACTGGTAAAGTTGAACCTTCGTAACATTATCAGCCGCTACTAAAATAAATTGGCTGGTGCTGTTAGTAGTGAGCACGAGGATTCACACTATGCTACTACCATGGCTTATAACAGCCAGCAGCAGCTAGCGGCTGATAAATCAGCATAGTGCGACCACAACATAACTATTATTATACATATAACGGTAAATAAAAATGAGAAAAGTACTCACCTATAGACATGATGTGTCGGGAGAGTGTGCTTGCAACAGAGAGTCTGACGTTAGGCACTTTATCCCACGAGAGGTCGAGGAGATGAGGCAGGATATCCCGTGCGAACATATCTATGGGAAGTGCTTTCTCTTCAACTAGCTCCGAGCAGAGGTGGGCGAATGTTTGCCGTCGAGACCACCTCGAACTATGAGCAAACTGTTCAGCCAACTCGGCTACAGCACTTCGCACTAGAATACCTTCCTTAGATATCACACTCACCACTTCAACCACCTGTCAAAACAAAATTAAACAATTCATATTGAATTTGATACTTGTAGAAAGAAAAGAGAACAATTTTAAGAATATTCTGTCCAGATTCCACTGCATTAGAGAAGGGGGCATTCGGCTTTAGTTAGTACTTTTAATATAATGCAAAGAAAAAAAAAATGAAATCTGGGTAAAATATAAAGATAAATAAGATCTATTCCATCTATATTTAACTGGCAAGAAGGAAACTAAAGGCGGAGATACACATGCCTGTAGCTTGAACAAAAACATGCCAAATACTTGCATGCCTTTAGTTGGCAAGCAAGCAGTTAAAAACTTAATAAAAATCCTAGGTATGCCAGTTATTGGCAAATACCCTCTTTTTGGCAAATACCCTCTTTTTGGCATGCAAGCTACTTCCCTATTTTGACGGCATGTGTATCTCTGCCTTAATAAATAGTATACCCCACATTTTAATTTACTTAGTCAAATGTCATGATGTTTCTTTTATATAAATCTTCTTTACTGACAAGTTTGATCAAAGGCAAAAAGCACGATGAGTCATTAGAGCTCAATTAACTGACTTAACAACTTGACTCATGTATTTATTATAAATATTTAAATTTTGTAGCTAGTTTTTCGTGTCTTCAAAACATAGCTAAGTTTAGAAGACATAGCGAAACAGCATTAATTTTGTAGCTATTGAAGTAAAAATGTCCAACATGTCAATATAAATTGATTGACTTTGGCAGGGAAGCTACATACTTAAAAAGAGTTAAAACAATATAAACAAACTATATCCATAAATAGGGGGGATTGCAATTTGTATTAATTTTAATAGTGTTGAAAATTAAAATTAACTGGGGTGGGGAGCCAATAGTAGTTTGAGATTTTGACATCCAGAAAGTCAGGCCCTTAAGTGAACACAAATGTTTCTGGATAACAATCAAGTGGTTATACTTTATCCCTCAAATAGGTGCGTGCCCGCTGGCTTGAGAAAAAGCCAGAATTAACTTAAATTATAAGCCTACTGTACTTTAGCATTTGATTATAACCAAATAATACACTATTACAAGCTCTGAGACGTATTACTTAGGATACAGGACTACATACATTAAAAACTAATAATTCACAAACAGGCAGTTGTAGCCACAAATATTAATTTTTTATTGTTATTTATAATTTAAAATAGATGAAACCTTTCTTACCAGCTGCAAAGCAATGTTGCGAACATAAGCAACTTTATCTTGAAGAAGAGTGAAAACGACTGGAGCAATATGAACGGAAATATCTTGAGGTGTGAACAGCCTGACTATCTGAAGAAGTTGCTCCGCTAGCTCAGCTCGGAACCTCCAATTCCATTCATAGTCAGTTATCAAGAATTCAGCTAGCCTCGGTAAGAAGGAGTTTCTTCCAGGTGGTTTTAGCAACTAAACAACAACAAAAATAAATAAATAAAATGATCCAAATGTTTGTTTTGTTATCAACCAAAGAAAATCAATTTATTAGGGATTTTGTTAAAATTCACAAATCAAAAAAATAAAAAAATACCAAACCATTAAACATTTATTAGTTATAATTGATAATAATCCATGTATTGATGACAATTATATAGCCTTGAGTATTTGACCAGGAACCTAACAATTAGAGGCTTGGTCTTATAAGAAAAGCACATTTTGAATGTATGGTGCTCCACTTACAGTTGTAGGTAACATAAATTTTTAAAGTGTGCAACAATTTTATTTACTATAATTGCACCTACTTAAAATACTCAATTGTGTAATAATAATTACCTTGAGAAAGTTGGCAAGATGTTTTAAGGCACCTATCCTGACCTCATCCAGGTCTTTAATAAAACCAGTAAACACTGGCACGAGATCTTCAGTTGCTACTTCTGATCCTACTATTACAGCCAACTCGTGAATACTGGAAGCAACTATCTTCCTAACTCTCCACTGAAACACAATATAGAACCAATTTTAATTCATAGATTTATAATTCAACAACAGAAAATTAAAATAATTAAACAAAGTAGTTAAATTATTTAACAAGAATCAGGGTTGAATTTATTTAAGTTTGGACTGTAGGGTATAAGAGTAACTTCCAAACAATTAGATGTTTAACTGTGTGATGTCGTGCTGGAACATTCAGGTATCCACAATCTTTCTTAGGGTACCTTTGATCCCTAATCCTGACACATTTGAGAACTTCTGCGTAAAATTTACGCTTGCTGTTTGTCCAGCAGGAAAAAACTCATTTGTGGACATCTTTTGCGACAAAAAAGACAATGAGGATTGATTTCACTCTTAATTTGATCATGCAGGCCTTAATTAGTCATTTCAGCCATTTAGAATTTGTTTGTCACTTAAAAACACTTTATGGACAAGGCTCCTTTCTTGTAAGCTTCACGGATCATTAAAGCGAGCTTCTTACATTTAACAAATATGACTGTCTTTCTGTAAAGCGGCCCACACACTAACAGTTTAACTGAAGATAATGATCTGACAGTCCATGGAGCTTGGCCACACACTCATCAGTTTTCCTTAAGATGACGGACTGCAGTCGGAAGTGAACTGTAGGTGTGTGGAGGGTAGAGGCGAGGTTCGGATGGAAGGAGAGACGACAGTCCGTGGACTGTCAGGCCTGTGCCTCAAGGACAAAGTCGCCCTACACTATCAGTTGGCCTGCAGTCGTGTAGAGTGAATCTTTATTTTGTTTATTTCCCTCCGTCGGACTGCAGTTAAAAATCGACAGATATCGGCCTGCAGGCATTTATCGCACAGTGAATGGCGCATACAGGCACAGATCTGTAGTTCTTTACGATTGCCTGCAGGCAGTGGACTGTTAATGTGTGGTGGTCTGAGATTTTGGCCTTACAATAATCATATAAGATAACGGCCTGCAGTTAAACTGTAAGTGTGTGGGCCCCTTAAGCAACGTTTTCAACGTTTTGATGAAAATTGGCATGTATGTTCCTTTAACTAATGCTAAGGCTAAGTTTGTAGGACAGCAATATCCAACCAAAAGTTTGCACGTATCTCATGTAAACATGATCTTCAAATGTAAGATTTGAATTTCAGGGTGGGAAAAGATTGTATCATTATCTATTCGACGAGACAAACAATTTTTACAAATACAACCTTTTAATAAAACCAACAGCGAAACCGCTATGAAGAAACTTAGCGGACTTAAAAGTTTAAAATAAAGAAAACATTTTTACCGATATCTTATGTTCTAACGTAATTATTTTGATAAAAACTTCATTTACATCGTCTAAAGCACAATTGAAAGTGGCATGTAAAATTTCAATTTGATACAAGCAGAAGTTTTTGAGTAGTGAAGTGACACATTTTATAATAATTGAAATTAAAATGGTCGAAATATGTAAGGAATGTGTAGAAAGGTGTCTTCCCCCTCACTACATGGCTCTCTATTACTATCATTCAACATCTAAAAATTGATAGCATTAAGCTCGCTTAAATGATAGAGCCACATGATACCTAGTATCATGTGGATATTGGACATATATATAAATATATTGGACTGCTCGTCGTCGTATAGCTGAATCGGCTGCAAACCAGCAGGGTGTAGGATAAAAAAAAAACAACATGATACCTAGTATAAAAAGTCTCAGTTTGCCTATAATTTGTTCAGTTGAAGGCAAAATTTGATGGCACAATGCTGCATCTTGGCTCTTAACGTAAGAATTGAACACACTTTTTCCACCTAGACTCTAGACCAGCGTTTCTCAACCGGGGTTCCACGGAACCCTGGGTTCCGCAAGAAATTTTAATGAAATGCAGCAGCAAAATAAAATTGTAAAAAATAAATAAATAAGAACAAAAAGGTACCGTTGTTGAAATCCCACACATGATTTCACGTGTGAAATCCACACACCGCAACATTCCTTTCATGAAATGTTGTGATGAAGAAGAACTCAGTATTTACAC
Organism: Gerris buenoi; assembly: GCA_001010745.2. Taxonomy (NCBI): domain Eukaryota; kingdom Metazoa; phylum Arthropoda; class Insecta; order Hemiptera; family Gerridae; genus Gerris; species Gerris buenoi. Next base: position 258,257 of record KZ651373.1, read on the forward strand.
CCATTCAGTTGCGTATCCAGGAGGGGCACGTGCAGACCCAATAGAGTAAAAAAAGAAAATACTGTCATATATATATATTTTTAGTAAATATTTTACCATTCACCTAATATTTAATTTCACCTCAGAATTGCATAAAAGCACTGTTTTTAGAGGTCATATTTTCAAAATTTTCCGGGGGAGGACCCCCCACCATAATTCCCCCCATTAATTAACTGCAGACAACCCCATGACTTACAGTTAGATATTATTGTACTGCAGTAAGCATCAGCATAACATTTTCTTAACAAATTAGTTGTTGTTAGTCGGACTTAGAGGGGTTTTTTTGCAGCTGCTTTGTTTAATAAGTAGTTCCCTTTTATTGTTACCACAAAAAGAATACCCCCCCCCCCCTCTCCACAATATTAACTGACTTATGTGTTATTTAGTATAGTATGGTACAGATTAAATAAGTAATTATTGTGAAGGGGTTCCTCAGATGAGCGACATTGATCTTAGGGTTCCGCAAGGGTATAAAGGTTGAGAAACACTGCTCTAGACACTCCAAAGGGTTGGAGAGAGCTGAGATATACCCTAACTCAGCTTAAACATGACATTCCTATTAACAATCTTGCCCAGGGAGATCACCCTCTATCCTTTTCTGTAGGCAGGCAAAAATAAGTCCCAATACTTATTACAAACTATGAAAGACTAATAACTCACTTGTTGATCAGTTGCAAGTGCATTGCAAGCTTGTTTAATTAAAGGCCAGTTTTCCGGTCCTAACGTAAGAGCTACGGCAGGAAGATTGTAAGCGCAGTGATGAGCTAATTCATTCTGCATCTTGTCTTGTCTCGGGGACGACATCGATACAAAATGATTGATCAACTCATCAGGAACCAAACTTTCACCTCGCTCGTCATTGCAAGCATTGCCGTTTCCATCTAAACAAAATAGAAAACACATCATAGTAAATCTATCATGTTACCACCAAACATTATCTTTAAGTAAAAAAACTTAAAATTCAAATCAAAATAAATAATACAATTATAGAAAACTCACCGAGAAAACGCTTTTTAGAAGCGTCGAATTTCTGAAGGCAGGCAAAAATAAGTGATGGATCATTGATTGCACTCATCTTTGGAATTGATTTACCAGGTTTGTCACTTTTAGAAGAATGCATATCGTCGGTCTTCCTAAATTTCACCAATTCATGTTTTTGAATCATTTCTAGTAATCTATCGGAAACTGAAACGTAACCTTGATTGATAACTTTCTTCTCAGGAACAGAAGTTTGTGCGCAACTGACAACTTTTTTAGCTTCTAATTTAAGATCGATTTCAATGTCAGGTATCGGATCTCTCCAGAAAAGAAATCCACTGAAATCTTTCTCTTCCAACGAGGTTTCATCGGTTTTATCTTTGTCCTTTTTCTCTTCTTCAGATTCGATTTCTTTAACGGGATCTTGTGGAGGCAGAGGAGCGTTATCATTATCTACGTTTTCTTTACTGTCCCCTTGATTATCAGAAGATATAAATTGATCTGAAGAGTTGTCCTTAATATTAGAATTATCTAAGCATGTGTTTTCAACTCCGGCGTTACTAAATTCCGAAGATTCACAATTAGTATCTTCTTTATCTTGATTGTACATATCAGATTCAGATTGATCACTTTTTAATGCGTGTTCTTCGTCATCCTGCTTCTCAGAGTTACTATCCTTATCGCTCTTTTCATTATCAAAAGTATTTTCCTTATCAGCACTAGAAAGCTGGTTTTCAGTTAGCTCTTTATTGTCTAATGTGGATGTGTTATTTGTTTTATCATCAGTCTCGAATAGTAGTTCAGTCTTCACCCCGTATTCGTCATCCTCTTCATCCTCACTGTAGTAACAAATAAAGAAAAATAAATAAAATAAACAATAGCTATTAAACAAATAGCATTTTTTCCACTTATGGACTGAAGTAACATTATTGTGAAAATAATTATAAATTTCTATCGCATACAAATTTAGGGTAGCAAGTATATTATGTCAAAATTGAATTTGATTTAGGGACCTGTTGGAAAATGGATAAACTTCTTCAAGGTAAAATACAAGAAATGACATTTCCTAAATTTTTAATTCGTTGTTTTGACAGAGATTTTGTGTTTAGTTTCTATATTGACTGAAATTTCGTGGTACCACTTCATAATTATAAAAAGAGAAATTGGAAGAAAAAAAACACGACAATATTGTCATTGTGGTGACAAAAAATTGTGGAGATAATATTGCTAAGTTACTTTCTATCCTCTCTAGACATAATCCAAACTTTCTATTTTATTCACTGTCAATGTTGACAGTTTTTTCTTACACAATGAATATAACCATATCAGCATTATTTGTTAACAAATGATGAATAAATACAAAGGTTTAACTCCACAAAATTTGACTTACATAAGTGGATTGTTGAACTAACAACGATAGGTTAGTCTGATAAAGAAATGAAACAAGAGTATCTTTATAAGTTCAATTTTAAATCTCATTTGGTATTATTTAAAACCATCACAGAGATGCATACATTCCTGAATTGGAAGATGCATTGAATGAGTTAACATTTTACAATTTAAAGAATTTCTGAAGAGAAAGCAACGACACGACAAGGAAACTATATTCTTATTGAAACAAAAAATATTGATTGATTATTAATAGAGAGAGTAATAAAAGAAATACTTACAATTCTCCTGTCCAGAAATAATTGTTTCCACCGGGAGGTTCAGAAAGAATCATTCTTTCAGTCATATTGAGCTCAATATTTGCATTCAACCTGCAAACAAAATTGAATACATAAATAAAAGTTGATTCATAGATACACTTAAGACAACTACGATTAAGGGTAACGATAAAGAAATTCAACTATGGTGAATTTTGAAAATTGCTATATTTCACCCCTCTCCAGGGCACATATTCATGTCTTATCATAAGACTTAGGAACACATTTTTGATAATATTTAAAAAAAATTAGATAAGAAATGAGTAAGTAAGTAAAAAAGTAGCTAAGTTTGAGTATCAGAAAATTTTTAACTTTTGGAGCATAAGGACTGTAAATAAACACAACACTTTCAGGAGCAGTCAGTCAATGCAAACATTACTTATAAAAGAATATCATCAGATGTTATTTTTTTAATCTTTAGCTCCTTTAAACAATTCATACATACTAAGACAAATACTAGTCTGTGATAAGTGATAACACATAAAAACTTCCTTAAAGACACACTTTCATTGCATTTGTATTCTTCTGTTGTTTTATCATGTATTTATATTTTGTTGAATATTTAAGAATATTTGTGCTTTTTATTTTTGAGTCATAGATAAGAGTAGTGGTTAAGAAAACACAACTCAAACTTAAGCATGCTTTATTCAAGCTAAAACTTGTTTCTATATACTCTCACATAAGCAAATAAATGATAATTGATTTACTTTTTTGATCGAGGGTGTAAATTGTTAGTGAAGAAATTAAGAAAAAAACAAAAACATAAACCAATGTAATTGTTAACATACTAATTATTTATTTATTTTTAATGACTTCATGCTAATGAATAATATAAGAATTGGTTTTAATCAAGTGAGACTTACTACTAATTTCCATATAAACATTTATATTGAAGATTCCTATATATGTACTCTAGTTTGAGTAAAATTAACAGATTTATCCTGGAAAAGCTACTGACAATTCTAAGTTATAAATACAGATTGATTCCTGATTTTGGAAAATTAACTGATCCTGATTTGCAAAAACTACAGTCGGACCTCCTAACAACGAACTTTTATACAACAACGAAAGTCATACAAGGAATTTTTTAATGTTCCACGATTTCTCTATAAAGAGTTTTGTTTTAATTGTAAAACAAATTCTATAGAACATAATTTCTATAAAACTAATTTTTTTCTGGAACCATCAATTTCGTTATATGGAGATCCGACTGTAAAAGGAAAAATCAGCAAAACCTAATGTATGCTTTAAATATTTAAGTAGAGTTTTTCAAATTTGTAGTTTCATTCCCAAATCTAAGCAGTTTGTAGACACGTAAATAAAATGTTTACACAATAAGGCAGATTTACAACAGTTTTTTGCGTCTAAGTTGTGACTTTATGAGGAAAAAGTGAAGTCACTAGGCCTGTTGGAGGGGTGAAGCCAATGACATTTTTGTTTGCCTAGTTGGTTGGACTTTCTTTAATTTAAAATCCTAACCTCTTATTGGCTCCCCAGCCAAATTTATGATTTTTCCATGCTGTCAAAAGTCACAATTCACATACTGGAGGACGAGTGGTACAGTACAACTCTGATTATCCTAATTAGCTACGAAGACGTGTAACAGAAAAAAAATCACGGGCTTCTTTAAATCCATTGAACAGGTTTGGCTACACTGCAGCTCCATGGATTCACTAGTGAATCCATGCACACATTTAAGCACTCCTCTGCTCCTTTTTTCCTCGGTGTCTTGGGCAAAACCCTTTTACAAGGGTCCGCCAGGCCCTCTGGCATTTCTATCCACAGAGGATCCCAAATCCCAACAATAATTTTTTTTAAAAGAATAACTTTTATATCGTTTAATCTCATTTGGTTTTGTTTAATAAAGATCGAGAGGTAGGTTCCTGACTTGGAAGGCACGTAGAATGTGCTAAACATTATGTAAAACACATTCTGGGTCTTGGATTTACACTAAATTTTAATCTTTAAAATTTTAATTTTTAAAATTTTAATTTTTGTTTCAATTAAATGAAGTTTAATAATTACTTGAAATGGTTTCCTTTAAAATATCTGATTTTAGTAGTACTATAATCATGATCAGAGTTTTACTGTATGCACATAACTACGTGGAAAACAGCAAGAGACAAAAACAAGGGATAGGGGGAGGTGATAAATCATAGTTATTCTATCTACATTAGAATTCATATTTAAGCAATACGTTTGAGGATAGGGTGTGGAGTAATAAAGAATAAGTGTACACATCCTTATTTACTCTAAAAAAATATACCTTTAGTTGAAAATTATTCAAAACACTAGTTGATTCTCAATATATACCTACCTATCATATAAAAATATCGATTGAATCTGATGTAAAATTTTGGCTAAGCTTCTTAAGTAATTGATAAATTAAGAATATCTAGCTTTTCTAGAAATTACGAAGAGGAAAGAATTAGAGCTCGAGAAATTTAGAAAAATTTATAAGAAATTTTCAAATAGAAAGAATTAAAAAATCCCTTAGTTAAATGCAGTCAAACACAACAACCAATATTAACATTTCAAATTCTATTTCACAATTTCAATAATTTATTTATTTATGAGATTTATTTCTTTAACATAGATGTAAATCAGAGTTGTAACCCACAAACCCAAATTTATTAATTAGCATGCAGTAAATAAATGAAATTAGCTCTAATTCGAGACACACTTACTGAAATTCAAATCCATCGGGATGTCTCAGTACGAGTTTACCTTGATGGTTATAACCAAGGTTAGTAATACTGGGTTCTGCGAATGTGGTTATGAAAGGGCCTAAAGATTGGAATGCAGCGGAACAAACATAGGGTAGAGGATCTGTGAGCAATGCAGCAAATGCAGGTGTCAAATGATGTTTACGTGTGTAAGTTGAAGCGGCACTCGAAACTGATGTAAAGACTTCGGCACAGGCTTTGCGGACAACCCATATATTGTCGCCACAAAGAGCCAGAAAACTCGGCACCTAAAACCATAACAAATATAAAAAAAAATTATACATTTGAAAAAAACACAAGTTGAAATTAAACCTATGGTTGAAATTAAATAATTTCTTTTTTTCTGAAGAAGGTGTAAAAAGATTGTTCTTAGTCTTTTTTTCTCTAAGGGGCTTTTCACACCGAAGTCGCAGGATGCGCGTCCTGGTGGCAAGATGCATGCATCTTGAACACCGGACTATATAACTGAACGAGAGCTTTCACACCGAAGTCGCAGGATGCGCGTCCTGGTGGCAAGATGCATGCATCTTGAACACCGGACTATATAACTGAACGAGAGCTTTCACACCGAAGTCGCAGGATGCGCGTCCTGGTGGCAAGATGCATGCATCTTGAACACCGGACTATATAACTGAACGAGAGCTTTCACACCGAAGTCGCAGGATGCGCGTCCTGGTGGCAAGATGCATGCATCTTGAACACCGGACTATATAACTGAACGAGAGCTTTCACACCGAAGTCGCAGGATGCGCGTCCTGGTGGCAAGATGCATGCATCTTGAACACCGGACTATATAACTGAACGAGAGCTTTCACACCGAAGTCGCAGGATGCGCGTCCTGGTGGCAAGATGCATGCATCTTGAACACCGGACTATATAACTGAACGAGAGCTTTCACACCGAAGTCGCAGGATGCGCGTCCTGGTGGCAAGATGCATGCATCTTGAACACCGGACTATATAACTGAACGAGAGCTTTCACACCGAAGTCGCAGGATGCGCGTCCTGGTGGCAAGATGCATGCATCTTGAACACCGGACTATATAACTGAACGAGAGCTTTCACACCGAAGTCGCAGGATGCGCGTCCTGGTGGCAAGATGCATGCATCTTGAACACCGGACTATATAACTGAACGAGAGCTTTCACACCGAAGTCGCAGGATGCGCGTCCTGGTGGCAAGATGCATGCATCTTGAACACCGGACTATATAACTGAACGAGAGCTTTCACACCGAAGTCGCAGGATGCGCGTCCTGGTGGCAAGATGCATGCATCTTGAACACCGGACTATATAACTGAACGAGAGCTTTCACACCGAAGTCGCAGGATGCGCGTCCTGGTGGCAAGATGCATGCATCTTGAACACCGGACTATATAACTGAACGAGAGCTTTCACACCGAAGTCGCAGGATGCGCGTCCTGGTGGCAAGATGCATGCATCTTGAACACCGGACTATATAACTGAACGAGAGCTTTCACACCGAAGTCGCAGGATGCGCGTCCTGGTGGCAAGATGCATGCATCTTGAACACCGGACTATATAACTGAACGAGAGCTTTCACACCGAAGTCGCAGGATGCGCGTCCTGGTGGCAAGATGCATGCATCTTGAACACCGGACTATATAACTGAACGAGAGCTTTCACACCGAAGTCGCAGGATGCGCGTCCTGGTGGCAAGATGCATGCATCTTGAACACCGGACTATATAACTGAACGAGAGCTTTCACACCGAAGTCGCAGGATGCGCGTCCTGGTGGCAAGATGCATGCATCTTGAACACCGGACTATATAACTGAACGAGAGCTTTCACACCGAAGTCGCAGGATGCGCGTCCTGGTGGCAAGATGCATGCATCTTGAACACCGGACTATATAACTGAACGAGAGCTTTCACACCGAAGTCGCAGGATGCGCGTCCTGGTGGCAAGATGCATGCATCTTGAACACCGGACTATATAACTGAACGAGAGCTTTCACACCGAAGTCGCAGGATGCGCGTCCTGGTGGCAAGNTATAAGAAGATGCAAGTAGCACGTGCCACTTCGGTGTGAAAGCTTGTGTCATAAGGATGCAAGTAGCACTTGCCACTTGCGACCAGGAGGCATCGTGCATCTTTGGTGTGAAAGGCCCCTTAGTAATACTTTCTAATATAATTTTATTCTTTTATTTTAGACTAACATCAATACTTAAAAGGATATCTTAATGTTTAAAAAGCAACAACAGAATGGACTTAACATTCTCCAGTTTTAATAATATTAATAATTAATAGTGACACAAGCTCAATAATTTCATTGCCCACATATGTGAGAGAACAAAATAAAAGTTGTAGTAATTTATTGTAAAAAAAAATAAAATGTTTGTTTCTTTATAAGTAAGTAGTGCTCTTTTATAATTAATGTGTGTGTTATAAAATTAACCATTGTAAATATTAACTAACATTCCACAATAGTGGTCATAAAAAAGGTAGAATCCATTAGACAATTCAAATACAGTAGAACCTCGCTTACACAACCCTCAATAACTCCAAAACCTCAATTACAAGTGCAATTTTCAAATCCCCTTGAGATTGCCATTACACATAATGTTAAATTAACCTCTATAACACTACTATTATTATTCAAACTAACACAATAACACGGATTTTTCCCAAATCACAACGTAACTCAGAACCTCTATAACAAGTCGTTTTGAGAAGTCAACCGCTATAACACGACTCTATACAGGAATGGGTCGACCTTGATCAAGTCTAGACATGAAAACTCAGCCCATTAACCTCGATAACACAACTGATAGTCAAAATAACCTTGATAACACGTCCCTCAACAAAAAAAGCACCTCGATAACAAGCCTGTTTCCCTATTCCCCTTGAGACACTTCTTATCAAGGCTCTACTGACTATTGAATTAGATGGCACAGACATTATGTTTTTGTGGGATTTCGTAAGCTATTGGACATTTTAAGCTCAAAACCATAAAATAAAAAATAACTTAAAGCATTTTTTTTTTATTTCTTTCACACTTACAAGTTTATTCTCAACAGTATTGAGTGATACGACAGCACAAAAATCTCCAATAATTGATGCACATGCTTTCCTAGGTATAATGTCAGGGTAGGAACAGAGCTGAACAAACAGAGGCACAAACAAGGTTTCCGTCGTATCACAGCCTACCCACGGCACCATCTTGCTCATCAACTGAAATCAATCATTCAACCAAAAACAATTATAAGTAACATCACAATTGTAGTTTTTAAAAAATTAAAATATATTAATAACTAAATAAGAACATAAGTCAAGAAAATAACTAACGTAACATAAATATTTTGCTCTCTAATTCTTTATTTATATAAAACAAATAATACATAATTAATGTGTACGATAGAAAAAACACTAACAATATAAATTTAGCTAATGTTAAGTCGAAATGGTGTTGAGTTGTATAATGGCATGGGCAACGCTCATCAAAGCTGGCTGTGATATGAAATACAAAGGCACATAGTCACAACCACTTTGACAAAAGTCGCAGATGCTAGCAGAGCTGTTTTTATCTTGAAGTTGATAAGATTTACTTGACGGGTTGAAATCTAGAAGATCAAACTCATTGGGGGCGAATTCTGATGAATGGCACGATACCTCCGCTCATCAAAGCTGGCTGTGATATGTCAGTAATCAAATGCATACAACAGCCACTTTGACAGGCGGTGTCATCGGCCTTGATCGATCTCCTCTTATTCTTCTTCTTTGTCTTAATTCACGATGATCTCAACGGTGAAAAGTTCCTGGATAAGGACTCGTCAAAAATGGCTGTGATATGATTCAAATAGGGGACATTTCACAACCGTTTTGACGGGTCCCTACAAAGGAATTATTTGTTCAGACAAAGTCCAAGTACCAAGTTTCCTCTTCACCTTCCTTTTAATTGTAAAGAGCTAAAAAAAAATAGATAACATACTCACAAATAAATACATTCCGATAAATTAAAACCATTTATAGCAGGAGTAGCCAACCCTGCAACCATGTGTACTTTTAATGGTCTTTAACACTGAGTTTATGCACCATGTTCTAAATGTAGAGGTCCTCCAGTGGACCACCCTCCTAATTAATTTTAATTAATAAATTATCTGATTAATTATTTAAAATTTTAACTGTGGGCATTTTTGGAGGTCCCAATATAGAGCAGCAAGTGTTAAGGTTTAAACTGTCAAGATAAAATGAAGCTTTTAAATGACAATTTTTTTTTCAGTAGTCGACTGCCGCCATGTGCGCCCTTGGCGAATTACTCTCTTCTAGACAAAAAGGTCGCCAACCCCTGATTAATTGCATTAATGCTGTGATTAACTCCTAATATATATTATTTTAATTTCACATGCCACATTAAGTAACAATATCACTCAATTAAATATATCTGAGGATTATTTAAGTTTCAATGTGCATGTCTACCTTTTAAAATTCAGATAGTAATTATACTTTGTAGAAAACAAAAAACCACTGATGATCCTTATATTGGGTTTATCAAGACGTAAATTTTGCTGAATGTCTGCTTTAAAGATAAAATAAATTAAATTAAATCATCTTGAATGTTTACTTCAATTAAGTATCAAGTGCACTTGGTGATGAAGCGCCCTCTCGTTAAAAATCACCACCAGCTAACCACATTTACCACTTCACTACCTCTCTTTCATAGGGAAGGTGGTTAGAGGTGATTAGGAGTGGTTAGCTGGTGGTGATTTTTAACGGGAGGGCGCTTAATTAGCAAGTACCATTTTTAAAATTTTATTCAGTCCAAAACAAAATTATTGATAATTATTTTAGTAATTTATTTTTCCTCTTCAATCAATTGTGCACGGTTAATTTAAGCAATGATCATTATCAATTGTTAAATTCATGGGGGGGGGGGGGGAAATTGTTTAGAATTAAATAAAATATACCCTTTCATTGTTTTTAAGTTCTTCCGTACTCATAAAAAAATAAAATAAAATAAAAAAATAAGTGAGTGTAATTTTTTTTAATTCCCTTTTTGCGGTATGTAATACATAACGTTGGCAGAAAATGGTGGTTAAGTATGGCAACTCAATTGATGGTAGTAATCAATAATCAATGTAAAAATGTATAATATGAAGAAATTCAGCTCAATTTTCCTTTTTTGGCAAGTATAAAATTTGCTCTCCAGTAATTTCTAGATTGTGACAGCAATTTACCTGAGGTAATCATTTTATTAAATATTTTTTAAAAATTATCCCAGCTAGAAATAAATAATACATTTTAAACTAGTTAGAAAAAAGAATATAATTTAACAATTATGATTTTTTATAATCTGTAAAGAAGGTTTATGTTGAGTCGATCAGGTCACCAGCTATGAAGTAATTGAACAGTATGAAGCACATCAAAATGGCTGTGATATGACAATGAAAAAGAAGCATGACACAACCAATTTGACGACCCCAAACATGCTCATGAAACACAGTATCTTCTGCAGGGGGATGTCTTCAACTGATGATCCTCTTCAGCGAAGACGAGTGTAGAATTTACCACAGACAGTGCTCATCAAAGCTGGCTGTGATATGTATATACATGAGACATATAACAAACCAGCTTCGATGCCACAGGCTGGGTTAGAGCACAACATTTGAAGACATCGGTTCTATGAGGAGGAGGAGATTCCCGACGGATTCTTCTACAGATGAAGTAGAACTAAGCAACATGAAAGACAAGATAGTGAGATTGACTAAAAACATCTCACTACCCATGTCTTTCACGCCGCAAAGATCTTCAGATCAAAATGTCTTCAGGTTCTTAACATAGTAAATATTCCATATTCTTAACAACTCATAAGTGATAAATTTTTAATTTCACATGAATGTTTACAAGTAGATAACAACAAAATCTTTTAATTCGATACAGATTAATATAATTCACATTAAACACCTAATTTACAAAATAAAAAATGCTCTCAGAATGATTTATACAATTTAAAAAAAATATATATACTAGCATATAAAAGATAACTTATAAAATGACAATAAAAAAATTACACTAAGACAAAACAAAAATGAAGTTGTTGCCAAGTCTTCAAGATACTTACAGTAATGACTCTGACGATGGATTCAGTTAATGGCTGATCGTACATTTTCTTGACAATCGCCGGCCATATTCTCTCTTGGACGTAACCGTTAGGCACTAAACAGTGTTCTAATAAGACAATCAAACTGCAGTCTGCAAGTTTTACTACCTAAACATAAAAACAAAATCATCAGTCAAAAAAGAGCGTGAATTAATAAAATTATAATTAATAATAAATAAAATATAAATATGAAAAGAGTAAAAATAAATGTCATTTGGAATTTCCCATATTTAACTAGATTAAATATTAAACTGATAGCAGTCAATTTAAGTGGTCTGTATTAACCATTTGCTATGGCTTGGCTTGGATAATAAACATACAACTTTTACTCCTTTTATTCAAATCTTTAGCATTATTAATTCTACTAAATCTGAATACAACAAAAAAAAAATTAAAGACCGGAAGAAACAATTTTAATTTTATAGGAAAATACTAAGTTCAAGGTTTGCTCTAATTTCTTAAAGCGTTTACTTATTTTTTTTTTTTTAGTAGTTTTTGGAATATTAAAAATGATGCTCCAAATTATTAATGAATTATTGACAATTTTTCTAACATTTGCAAAGAATTTAAAAAAAAAAATTGTAAAAAAAGATCTTTCATTGGACCAATACTGTAAATATAATCTTCCATTAAGGATTGGATGTAAAGTAAAAATCAAGTTAGGTCTCGTTTAAATTTATTTTTAATAATGAGCTACAGTTTACAATGAATACGCTCCAATACTAAAATTATTTAAATATGATGAAACTAGTGAGTGCAAGATAACAAGGTTGGAGGTTCATTCTTCCCCTGAGTACAATACAGGATAGTAAAACATTGACATTGACCCTGACCACTAACCTAGTAACTAGGTTCATACCATTGGAAATAACAGAAAGGCAATTATTTACTCTCAACATTAATTACAAGCAAGATATAAAATAAAATAAAAAAATAAGTGAGTGTAATTTTTTTTAATTCCCTTTTTGCGGTATGTAGGCCTTGATCGATCTCCTCTTATTCTTCTTCTTTGTCTTAATTCACGATGATCTCAACGGTGAAAAGTTCCTGGATAAGGACTCGTCAAAAATGGCTGTGATATGATTCAAATAGGGGACATTTCACAACCGTTTTGACGGGTCCCTACAAAGGAATTATTTGTTCAGACAAAGTCCAAGTACCAAGTTTCCTCTTCACCTTCCTTTTAATTGTAAAGAGCTAAAAAAAAATAGATAACATNACATTAATTACAAGCAAGATATTAATTATGTTAATAAAATAATTTAAGATGCATAGTTCTAGCTAAGTATCAGAGTCCTCTAAACATCTATGTGCCTGAGAGTTTTGTTTGTATGATAACTTAAGAACCATTTATAGTAGAACCTTGATAAGAAGTGTTTCAAGGGGAATAGGGAAACAGTCTTGTTATCGAGGAGCTCTTCTTGTTAAGGGCCGTGTTATCAAGGATATTTTGGCTATCAGTTGTGTTATCGAGGTTAATGGGCGGCGTTTTCAAGTCTAGACTTGATCAAGGTACCTCATTCCTGTATAGTATAGGGGTTGACATCTGAAAGCAACTTGTTATAGAGGTTCTGAGTTACGTTGAGAATTGGAAAAAATCTGTGTTACTGAGGTTGTTTGGATAATAATTGACGCGTTATAGAATTAATTTAACATTATGTGTTATGGCAATCTCAAGGGGATTTGAAAATTGCACTTATAATTTGTAATTGAGGGTCGTGTAAACGAGGTTCTACTGTATCACAATAAAATTGACGTGTTACCCTCTAGAACTTAGTTGATAAAAACATAACTAAACAACATAAACAACAGAACTATTTAATTTATGTAAAAATCATCTTCGTCAATATTCTCAAATAAAATGATTTAACGATTTATAACAGCTTACTTAGGTAATCATCAAAAGTTTACGACTGTATCACTCTACTTTCTTAAAAAAAAAGTTTCAAATTTTTGCAAATGCTCAAATTTTATGCGAGTCAGTAAATCTCAAAACTTTGTTCTTTTACTTTTGACCGATCCTCAAATCCTATTTAAATTTGACATAGTTAACTCCTGAAACTGAATGTTACTCACTTTAGGGTCTTCATCGAGCAAGGCTGTTACGATGATGGGCAGGACATGTGAAGTGATGAAGGATCTCAACGTTTCACATGACTTATTAGGATCACTCAGCATCAAAGCAATATGAACGATGTACTCGAGTACATTACATCTCACATCAACTTCTGTAACAGATAAACAACATCAAACCATTAATACATTTTACCGAAAAATTAACTTAATATTAATTTATTACTAAAAATTATTGTTTAAACCAAATAACAATCAAGAAAATAAACCATATAATTCAAACAAGTGCAGTAGTTTACTATTTACATTGTCCTTGATATCCACAGGAGTTACATTTCACGTTTCCCGTGGGCAAGTCAATGGTAAAGTTTATTTGCCTTTTCTCAAATGATTAGTGAGATAAAAGGAATAAAGGAATCTTTTTCTATGTCTAAACCTCGACCCACAAGTTTAAGGCATTTCCCATTCACTCCAAACCAAATATCCCTGGTTTTTGAAAATCATTTTAGTGAATCAGGAAACTTTCCAAGACAGGTGAAGTAAACAATTAACTTTTAAAGAAAGCACATAGAAGGTAACATTATGGTTAACCAAAGACTAAAGCCAGGTTTACACAGGTAGTAAACAGGAGAGTAGAGTAGTAACTCTACCCGTAGAAACCCGAAAAAAGGCTTAGAAGAGTTAAGTGGCGAGTAGAGTAGCTAGTAAAATCGGTAGAGTAGGAAGTAGAGTGCACTCTACTCTCCTGTTTACTCTAACCATGTAAACCTAGCTCTAGGTTCAGTTGAAGCAATCCTGGTTAAGAATTTTTAAGCTTGTTTTAGGGACTTTGCATTTAATATAACTAGGGAGGTAAAGTAGGAAATAGAAGAGCAAGAAATGAAGATATATCAGCAGAACAGAGGAAGTTTTAAGTGACAGTATTCCCGAGTATAATAAGCTGTAGAGAAAAAGGGATGTTTACACTATTATACAAAGTAAAGGCGATGTTTCTTTGACTAACAGATCTTCAGACAAAAGAGAATAATCTCTTCTCTTGATTGATAAAGCCGGGTAAAAACGATCTAAGTACACTTGATTCAAGTGTTAGTGGAACTTTAATACACTATCACGATAGCGTAGAGGTTAAGATAGATTGTGTGAAATGTTTTTCCCTCTAGAACTTTGCAGTTGAATTGTACTTATTAAGTTTTAAAACAATGCTGATAAATATAACCTTCTAGTAAACAAAACCCCGCACAACCTCACATCTATATTTTTTTGACAGCTCGTTCTTATAATTTGTCAGGTGGGCGCCATTTATGTTTTCATCAAACTCTACTTGGAGTCCTTCTACTCAACTATCCAAGTTGACTTGGACACCCTGTTTACACGATCTAAGTAACGTCTAAGTTGAGTCAAAGCTGACCTTGTCCAAGTATACTAGGATCGTAAACGGGGCCTTAAACGTCCTTTGTTCTGCAGATTAGCTAGATATAGACCTGATGCGACGACCTAAAATAATAGAGGTTAAAAAAATAGAGGTCTAAAAAGAAGTTTAGGACTAAGATAATAGAGATCAGATCCGATATCCGATAAGGTTAAAATTAAAATTATTATACTTTTACATTAGTACACATATCAATAAGAAATTAAATCATTTTAAAATATAAAAAATAGAGAAGAAATTATCGAGTTATACTAAAAATAAAAAGCGCGCTTCCAATATTCTAAGGAAACAAGAAATCTCGACAATCCTTGTTTACAAGAAATAAGACAGTGAATGTGAAGATATTTTACTCACAGAAATAGCAAATAGAGGTCTAAGTTCAACAATATCGTTGATTTGAATAATAAATGTAATAAGGACAAAGAAATATTAACCATGTGAAAAAATTTTATGAGAAAAGAAAAGGGTAAACAAAATGAAATGAGGCCGAAGAGCGCAGTTTAACCTCACGTCCTGATAACACATTTAAAACTAAATAAAGCGCTACAAATCTCTGGACCCCTGTTCTACAACAGCTACTGTCTATTTCTATTAACTAATAAAATACATGTTTCTTCACATCAATTAATTATAAGCAACGAAGTTTATTTTATAATACAAATATAAATAAAATTAGACATTTACACGAAAGTGCGACGTTATTAAATTTACGTGTAAAATTAAATTAGGTAAAATCAAACAAACATACAACACAATAGGATAAAACAATGAATATAAACAAAAAGTTAGTTTATAAATATTTTAATTGAAATGTTTAAGGGGGGGGGGGGGTAAAATTAGGATGATTTAGTTATGAATTAATGAAAATCTAGCTCTCACTGTTACCTCGTCAATGATATAGTTGGGGCTACACTATAGTTAAACGAAATTATTATTACCTTCGCTTAAACTGTTAAAAGTAAACACGTTTACTTGATGTTAGTTTTAATTAATATAACAAATTGTTAATAATTAACTAATACTTAAGTCGTTTAAGAGAATTATTCAGTATTTTTATTTTTTATGAATTGTTAAGTATGTATTATTATTTTTTAAGTATTAAGAGTTATGTCTAAAAAAATAAGTTACTAGAATGAATTATATTATTAGAAGAAAGCTTAGTTAGAAAAAATTACAAATAAAAATTATTTATTTAATCGAGTGTCCCGACGACTTACCACGAAATAAATGATTTGTTATTGCTTAGCTAAGGCAACCTCATTTTTTCCAAATTAAGGTTTGTTTTTATTTGTTGGTCATCAAATAGATAAAAATCTAACTATATATTAAAATTTATTTACTTTTTTTTTTTTTTTTTTTTTTATAAATATGTATAAAATTAAGCCCGTTGCCACAGGCGTAACGGCTCGTAATAAATAAAAGGTATAAATAAACAATACAGCAATAATAAGGCATTTAATACCTTTTATAACAATATTATCGATTTTTCGAGAGAGAGGGTAAAGGAAAGATAACAAAAAATAAATAAAAATAGTTTTGGGCAAAGAATAGAAAAAGAAAATATATCAGCGGTAGGTTAGTGTTAAAAAAAAGTAAAAGGGAGGGGGGGCTGTTTTGAGTTAATATTAAAAGTTGTTAGTATTTAAGTGGTGCCGGGCTGAGTAAAGGGTGAATGGATGGAGGAGTTGATGTGTACGGGAACAGGGTGGGAATATAAAGGGAGGGGATGCAGGGGGAGGAAGAGAGAGCGAGAGCAAACTGTGTAGGAGTGAAAGGGATGGAGAAACCACCCCCAAAGAATCAATAGAGTTACTCAGGCAGCCCAGCCGCCCACGCTATGAGAAACCTACCCCTTGTGTAAAACACAACCCAAACTATAGCTTCCACTTAGCTGCTTTACAGTACTCGGTACTGCATCATCTATCTAATCTACTGCAACTGCACCAAATCAAATAACTTACTAGCAGTACATAATGGATTACTAGCAGTAAATAGAAACTACTTTTTTAGAAAACACTTTCAATTTCATTTACAACTTACAATGAGTGGATGTGCAACATGGCCCCAAACAAAAGCGGCAGTGGAACGCATCAAATGCAACTGCTTTAAAAACCTTACGAGCAAAATCTAATAACAAATCAAATCCTACAACTAACAATGAATAGATCTAATTTCCACTTCTAGCTGTTAATGTAACACACAGTGCGTCAATAAAACATCTTTATCACCTTTTTCTTAAGTTGTAGAAGTTTGTGCCAAACCCCCAAAAACGAATCAATTTGAACCGTCAATTTAAATGTAAACCTATAAAAAGAAAAATAATGATTAACTCAATGGTTTTTCTTTTAGACTGGGATAAACACCACTTTCTGTATTGTACAGAAAGTGGTGTTTTTCCCACAACTATACCAAATGTACCAACTATACTAATACGCGCAATTAGAAAGTGAAGAAAATAAGTTCAAAAAAACTTAGTAGTACTAATCAGTTATAACTAACTTAACAAAATCATATTACGTACTTGAAATAAATTACGGGGAAACTCCTAGTTTACTAAGAACCAAAGTTATTACGAAGTTAATTAATTCACTGCGATCATATTACCTCTATTTAGTAATTTAGCAGCTGCATTTAATGTAATTAATAGCAAAAGAAATAGCTAACTAGGAAGTCCACTAACTAACAATGAGACCAACTGAAACCTATAATTTGGCAATTAGACTCGAAGAATACTTGTAATATTCCGTAGAGAATTAAGTCAGTAAGATTAACAGATAAACCAACTTATAATAGTGAGTATTTAACAACACTGACTACTTATTATAATGACTGTGGAACCATATATTATAAAAGTCCAAAAAAGGGATTAATTAATAGCCATAAAAACTGTTAAGATTAGATTTGTAGTAAACTTAAAACATAGCAGTACTGACAACTTGTACAAGTAGTCAGTACTGTACAACTACTGATTAAGTATAAAAAAGTAAGTTTTAAAAAAAAAAAAAAAAAAAAAAAAAATTAATGGCGAAAATCTGCCAGAAAAGTATGGCGAAGGGATTCACGTTTTTAATAGGCATATTTTTCTTAAGGGCTCAAATGAGGGCATGTAAACCATTTACAAAGATAATGCCTTACATATAATATTATTTATGTTAATAATAAACTGCTGCTAAATAAAAGTTTTTACAGCATACTAAGATTATTACGTTATTATTTAATTTAAGGCTTGAATATAAATGATAAAAAACGAGAATAGTTTGATCAAGATTCTTGGCAAAATATACTCGTAAATATCTAGGAGTACAGGAGTCAAGCGAGTTAAAATTTATTAATTAGAAAAAAACCCTCAAGTGAAGAGGGGTCATGCAGAGTAACTAGTTGATTTATTAGTAAGGCAATGGTTAAAGACAATAAGTACAACATATTTTTAAGAAATGGGTAAAGATAAATTATAATAAATTTCCCTTTCTATTTCAGAACTAAGAATAAATAAATAATAATATGCTCATAAAAAAATGGAACCGTTTAAAAAAAATATATACGAGTATTATGTTTAGCCTGAGACTAAAAAAAAAAAAAAAAAAAAAATTAATGGCGAAAATCTGCCAGAAAAGTATGGCGAAGGGATTCACGTTTTTAATAGGCATATTTTTCTTAAGGGCTCAAATGAGGGCATGTAAACCATTTACAAAGATAATGCCTTACATATAATATTATTTATGTTAATAATAAACTGCTGCTAAATAAAAGTTTTTACAGCATACTAAGATTATTACGTTATTATTTAATTTAAGGCTTGAATATAAATGATAAAAAACGAGAATAGTTTGATCAAGATTCTTGGCAAAATATACTCGTAAATATCTAGGAGTACAGGAGTCAAGCGAGTTAAAATTTATTAATTAGAAAAAAACCCTCAAGTGAAGAGGGGTCATGCAGAGTAACTAGTTGATTTATTAGTAAGGCAATGGTTAAAGACAAGGTAACAAGTATTGCCACAGGTAATACGATCATACCTGAGTGTATAAATAATATAATAATCAGGTTGGCGGCAGATATAAATAGGAAAGATGTAAAAATAAACGATGAAATCACACGAAAATATTTGGGAAGGACCGTTGGTATGAAACGATTCACTAAATTTATCGTGAATATTATACACGAAGAATTATTGTTCCGAATTCCTAATAAGTGATACAACTTTATTTAATAATATAATTAAGACTTAGTAAAATGACCCTTAAAGAATTATTTTTAATAAAACAAAGGACAGCATTTTAAGGAGATCATTTGCAATTATATCTAATGTAATTGTAATAATTTTTAAGTAAAATTGGTAGACCGTAAAGTAAAAGATAAAATGATGAATTATTGGTTGTTTTGACTGAGATTTTTCGGTAAAATTTAATAGAAGATAACACAACAATATTGTAACCCTTTATTTATTTAATTTTATTTAATTAATAAAAATAAAATTTTCGTAACAAAATTGTATTTATAGAACCAAGTTAAGAATAATCAAAAATTCCTCTCCTCAAAATAAGTATTAATTCTTCAAAAATAGCTTTCGGTCTCTCGGCCATCATCAGTGTAGGTTAAAGCTAATGAAAAACCCAACGTGGATTCACATGAAAGGCAAAAAACGATGATTAAGTATTTTATCTCTCATCTGACTCCACGACGGTATTTCCTTGCTAATGATGGCCGAAATTCTGAAATCTATTTTTGAAAATTAAAAAGTAAATTTGCGGAGATGCTTTATTGCTTCTGAGCTTACGAAGGTAACGGAAGCATTGTGTTCACTTTTGAGAACGAAAAAGTTTTATACCTCCGATTTTAAAAATTCCAAGACAGAAATCAGTTTCAGACACCAGGGATCACTTTTGGACTCGTGTCTGTCTGTCTGTCGGTCTGTGTGTCCACGAAATTTGAAACGTCCGACGATAACTTGAGTAATTCTTGACCGAACTAAATGCTCATTTTACCAATGCCCAGGACGAGTTCGTTGGACAATGTTATCCGTCCAAGGGTTCACGCGCAACGCTCACGTAAACGTGAACTTCAAATTTAAAATAGGAATTTTAGGCCGGGAAAAAAAATCAAACTTTATCTATTCAATGAGACAAACATTTTTTTCAAATACAATTTTTTATTAAAACGAATAGCGACACCGCTATGAAGTGTTAAATATCGGTAAAACTATNTAGCCTCTTAATCATAATTATAAAATTTAATTTTTAAGTTTTTTGGTAGTCTTCATACAATGGAAAGTTTAAATATCAATTTAAATCAAATTATAATCATTAGTAATAATGGGAGACAGACAGAGAAAAATAGACTCCAGCGCCGGGACTCGAACCCGGGCCCTCCGCATTCCCATTATTACTAATGATTATAATTTGATTTAAATTATAAAATTGTAATAAATTATCAACTGCACAGAGTACAGTAAGAATTAGCTAAACATAGGAATGTATATAACTAATTTTTATTTTAATAAATACGTAATTTTTTAACTTTAATTATATCGCACTGATTAAGCAGAAGTTTTAAGAAAAACTTTTACAAATTATAGATAGTGTAGATCGAGCAATAAGTGAGAAGAACTCTCTAACTCAGACCTAGTCCTTATAACTCGTTAACGATGGAAGTCCTCCAACTCAACCCATTATAACTCAAAACGTTAACTAAATCCAAGCGAAAGTATAGTTCGTTAACTAGATTAAAATACAAATCCCTCATTAAAATTATTATTAAAATAAATAACAGTAAAAAATTGACAGAACTAAAAAAAAAGGTCTAAACTCATTTTACAATTAGTATTAATTTTTGATTTTGACAGCGAGGGAGAATCGAAAAAAAAGTGGAGGGGAGACAATAAAGCACTGAATTTTGAAATTCAAGAAAGTCGGGCCAACTAGGCAAATAATAATGTCACTGGCCCCACCCATACCCCAGGCCTAGTGGTTAAAAGTTAATGCTAATTGTAAAAAGAGTATAGCAGGCATTTTAAAATAAAATTCTGCTATTATAATAGTACAATGTTGTACTATGGTATTTTATCAAAGTACATATTATAATTATGTTTATTTTATTTTTATTTTATAATAAACCGCTATAATAATTAAGAGATTGTAAACATATGAGAGGTCTATACTCCAATATACAAAAAATTAACAATCGGGAAAGATAAAGGCAAAATGGGAATGCGTTAAAATAGTGTTACTAGGCTCCACTGTGAATAGTAGTATCTCAGAAAAAAATAAAATAAAATAAACCCTCTCGACAAGGGATTGTGCAAGTGCACAAGGAAAGGAATGCTTTCCTGCATCAAAGTACAGAGAAAGAACATAGCATAGAAGGATTATAGGACCAGAAAGGGTTATAGGAAATATTATAGGACTATCTTTGATATTAGCAAATATAAAAACGTATAGGGGAGGTATAATTTATATATTCAACGTTTATTCCATGTAATATCCTCTTCATATGTAAATCAAAATTTAAATACTTGATGTATTTATCACACATGAATTTAATTGTTATTAGTACATACATATAATAATGATTCTAAACAAATTTATACCAACAATAATAAACGAATAATGTTAATTTGTACCAACTACCAGCACCTCACCAGAAACATTCAAGATTGTGAGAAAATCCTGTTAAGAAGGGGTTAGTTTAGTCTCGTTTTCAGACCCACTATGCAATATTGGTCATAGCAAGTGAGCAACGAGACAACAGAAATAGCAACCATTACCAGAATATCAGAAGCTTGTTTTCAAAAAAATATACATATATCCATTGCTAAATACAGTCGGTCTTAAAACGAAAATCTCTAGAACTATTCTTTTTAGGTCCCACTTAACTATATAACGAAATTTCTGTACATTTTTTTTTTTTTTTTCTGGAACCATTTATTTCGTTCCATTTATTTCGTTATATAAGGTACGTGTGTGTGTATATTATATTTTGAAAACAAGCTCCTTGCATATAAACATAAAAAAAAATCCTCAGCTTCTTTAAGAATAGTAGAATATTATTTATTTAGTATATAAATTAGTATATAATTTATAAATACTATATAATATAGTATTTATTTATATAGTAGCTATGATTTAAATAGTATTTTGTCATAAAATAAAATGAGAATTCAAATTAATTAATGAGAGAAACGAACTAATAAGAAAACAGTGGCTTCGAGGTTTTTCTTTTTTTTACATGTATCATGAAATAATAAATAAAGCTTAAAACTAAACATGCGTAAATTTAAAATAATGAAACTTTAAAAAATTTAATTTAATTAAAAAATGTAATCAAGATATGCATATTATTTAAGTTATTATTATTAAGTATTATTAAGTTTTTTTTTCTTCTTCTAGGTTGTTAGGCAACTGTTATGTAGAAAAACCAAAAACTGTGATAAAATAAAAATATTAAAAATGTGAAAAATAAATACTTATCAGTAGCATTATTTTAAATTTCAATTAATTCACATAATTCACATTAAATAAGTATTATGCTATGTTAGAAACAGGACTAAAGTGAATTGTTATGGTGTCATCGAATTTTGTACTTAGTTTGGACCTCAACCTGATCTTTATGGAACAGGGTTGTTTTTCTTCAGAAAATGAGCAGCACCGATAAGGTCATTGGATATTTAAGGACAAAAAAATTAATTTTGTTCTTCGATTCTGTATACAGCACCATACAATTCACTTTTACCAGAAACAGTAATAGACACCAATATTATAGTCATAGTACCTACATATATATAATAACCATCTTTATATTTTAAGCTATTGTTACCCTTATGACTACTGACGTTAATAGAAAGTTACATAGAAATATTGTCACCACAATGTCATATAAGATTTGGTACCACAAAATCTCTTGAGTCAAAAACAACCAATAATCTATTATTATCATATTTTATTCAGAGTGGATCTTCATTACGAGTTGGGGCGAAAAATAAAAATGCTTTAAGTGATTTAAGTTGATTTATGATCCTATGGGTAAATTATATTAAATACGTTTTATCTCTGCACAAAAAAATGCTTATTTTTTTCTTTAAAGTTTATAAAAAATAATAGAAAAAAATGTTCTCGATTTCAATGCATGATAAATGATAACGATAACATACAATTTTATTTGTATCAATGGTCATCTTATGTCATAAACGAAAGCTTGTGGCATACGGAAGAAATAAGTAGTAATGGAAAAATCGTTATGAAACATTAATAATAGAATATTGAAACATAATAGTTCTAAGCAGGAAAAACAAACTTTTACCAGGAGAAATACCTCATAATTCCCTTATTAAGCTGGGATCTAAACCTTTTACTCGACATGTTCAACCAAAAGCTAATGTTTCTGTAGTGTGCGACTATTAAACGAAATGCTTACACCTAGTAAGAGAAGCCTTAAGAAGCAAGTACGATTAGGAGCAAACGTCGAGCACGAACTTAGAATTAAAACAAAAAAATCTATAACACACTAAGATGGTTAAAAAGGAAGAAAAAAAATCACACGTCATTCTTTCAACTTAAATATCACCTACTAAGGCCCATAGTAGACGAGGAATCGTACTATTCACGCATGAACGCTTACTGAAGAAAAAGAATTTTGCTTGACATTAAAGGACACTTATACAAACACCCAACTCTTTAAAAATGATGAGTTCGATTGTAATAAAATTTGGATGGCATAACTAGCTCTAAGAAGGTGTCGCCATATTAAGTTATCGTTAAGTTCATCGTTCTGCGCTCACACCTAGCGTCATTCGAAACTAGGCCAGCAATCCACTTATCTATTCCCAGCAGTGCCAATATTTGAAACTATTTGTTGTGATGCTTTAGATGAGTAAATAGCATTTATAGGATGACATCCATCTTATTATTTATAAATAGGAACAAGAAATAAACACGAAAACATTCGTGCTGTGAGAAGATGCGAGGAAGCGCCATACTGGATTAGTATAGTATTTATTTATTTTTTTTTTTTTTGAGCAAGCTAATCATTGTATTAATAGTATTTATTGCTTACAAAAAAGTCCTTAAACAATCAGGAATGGGGTTTAAAAAAAGAAAATCATAAAACAATAACTGTCGATATCTTCAACCATATTATAAATTGATGAAATTTTGCTAAAACCAAAATCTGATAATTAGTAAGTATTGAAGTGCAATTAAGGTCCTAATATTAATTCTTACCTTAATTAGTTATTTTTGGTCTAAAGGAAAAATTAAAACGCTCCCATTTGCGATATTTCGACCCCTCCTTGGGTCATTCTCAAGCTGACTGACTAGAAGATTACCCTACATAGATTTTTTGTCAAATTGATAAAACATTATATTAACGAATCGTCTGATTCTCGTCAAACTTTCCTAAAACATCTGAAAATCGATAATATTTATTCACTTGGAGATACTGTGTACGAATTTATTTCTTATTTACCTTTTTTTTACTATATTTCAATTTCAATAATCTATTGTACTTAATAATTTATCCACTGTCCACTACACTATTTCGTTCGTCACACTGTTTGACCAAACTTATAGCTATCCAGAGTTGTTTACTTAATTTGTTTTGCATGGTATAGTATAGTTCTATTAATTAATTGTGTATACTATGCCTTTCTAATCATGGTCATAAACCTGATTAAATATACCTGAAAATATTATTTAACTAACACTGTCTCTATTTGATAATAATGATAAATGATGAAACTTGATAAAATAATGATCATTGATAAAAATAGAAATTAAAAAAGACCTATTAACTAATTATATCAGTCATATTACTAAATTAAGATTAAATTAGTAATCTTATTGGAAGTTGAGGATCCCCTCTATTATTTGAGCTGATGAAGTATCCCGGCATAATGTTTGTTCAAATCACGGGCGTCTTTCTTAAAGTTGATGTTGTTATGGTTCTTGGAGATCTTTAAAGCTTCTAACAATAATCTTTTTTTATCATTAGTTTCAGATATCAGAATTTTGGTTTCTGAGAAATTAAATTTATGGCTTAATTGGTTGGAATGGATTGATAATGCAGTTTTTTCCGNCGGGGAGGCCAGGCCTAGCAAGTAGACCACATTCGGGTCTTTTTTTCGTTAATAGAGTAAGATAAATGTTTAATTTAATGCTATGTATTTTTTTTCTTAATTCTAAAAGTAAGGGCAGTTTAAAAACCATTTACTAAATTTAAGAAGATATTTACGATCTTTAATTTTTGATATTTACGTTCTTTAATTTTTAAAAATGCCTTTTATTTTATTTAAAAAATCTTTTAAACAATTTTTTAAAAATGGATTAAGTTGTTCTTTATGTAAGGTATTTTCAAAGCTAAAAAGAAGGAACATAAGCTCTGTCAATAATTTAAGCAATGAAAAATCGTTTTATCTTAATTTAGCACTTCGATCCTATTATAATATTCCTTTGTCAGTAAGAAAAAAAAAAAATATTTTAAGCCACCTCTGGGCTTTATATCTGTTAGAAAATTGATAGAATGCTAAAAGCTTAACACAATCATTGAGTAAAACTGAAATTGACGGGAGTAAAGGAAGGAAAATGAGCGTTAAGAAGTGGTTTTGTAGGGTGGTTTGTAAAGAAGCGGGCGCGGGGAATTCAACAGGTGTATGGGGCATGCGCGTTGCACCTCCTGTACTGGCATTGCCCCGGTGCTATCTGCCTGGCAAGTACTGACTCGACGCCGACGGTTCCCCACTACTCAACCACTACAGCTACGATTCCTCTTCATTCATTACAACAACCATCCCCCTCTCACAACTGCACCGTGCATCCTACCTTGTACTACTCCCGAGCTTCTATCAGGTCCTCTCAAAACATTCTCTTTGTCTTAATTAGTACCACCTTTTAAGTGCCACGCTAAAATAAATTTACTAAGTCCCTGATGAATATAAATACAAGCATTTTTTGAGAATGGAACGCTTAAAAAAGGGGAAAAGAAAGAAATTGCACGATATAATGAATTAATTTAAGCATTTTTTAAAAAAAACTTATGAATGGCTTTTTTACTCCTTTGATTGTCATTCATAAATGTATAAATTTTCGTAAAAGGAATATAATCAGTTCGCAATTGCGCGCTGATAAGAAATTTCTTGAATTCAAATTGGAGTTCACAAGATTTTTCCTGTTTTTGTGTAAAAAAGTATAAACTTGTACACCAAATATCAAATCTATAGCTACAATAGTTCGGGAGGTAGGATCCAAGATATGACAGACTGACGGACGAACTGCCAAAAAAGCAGCAAAAAGGGTTTCTAGCATGACTTCGAAACCCTAAAAATGATTTTTTTTAATATTTCAGAGCATATTGCTTTACTCAAAAACAACCATGCAGATGTTTAAAATGCATATAAAGAGCGAAACTTCAGACAGTTAGAATCTATAAACATATATTTAGAGTTTTGTCTGTCTATTACTCAGATTTGAAAAAAAATTGGGTACTTATACATTTCGCACATTACGAAAACCAAAACCGGCATTAACTTTTTTCCCTGGGTGGGCGCACAACTGGCTGAACCAAACCCATTTATTTTTATGCACTGATGTGCGCATTTTAGCGTAGCCTCTACTAAAATGCGGTTCGAAGGGAATCTTATTCCTAATGATAGAATGAATTATGCATAATATAGTCCTGATTTTATTCAATGAAGGCTTTGGAGATAGAACTATTTAGAAGTTTATGTGATCCCTTGGAAATAAATATTAGGAAACAGCCACTGATTCCTAGCATAGATATGTGCAATAATTAAAGTAAATTGAGAATAATATAAACCATGTAATTAAGAATTAAAATGCGAAAGTAGTTGAAGGTTAACATCAACCCTGGATCACAACAAGCATTAGAAACAACAACCCAAACATAGATTCCTGTATGTATATTAAACATAGTTTTTTCATTTTATTTTATAGATTCCTGTAGATTAAATAATTAATCACGTCAATAATATTAAAATCCGTTGAGTTATTTCTTGACAACAACACACTCAAACAGACAACACACACTCGCGAGACTAGAGAATTACTGTAAAAGAAAATCCATGGTCAACAAAATTAATATGAAAGCTATTATTTTGATTTTTCGGTATACATATATAATGATTGTACCTAGAAATCCTTGATATTTTATTTTATTATATTATTTAAAGACTGAAGACAGTGTATACAGTATACAGTGAAATACAGCTTGAAAGGGTCAAATAAATTAAGGGTGAAAATAGAAAAGAAATATTTTTAAAGTTTGCCCCAAGTATTCGAAACATGGAAAAAAGCTCACAGATGGTATTAGAATGGGGAGGGGTTGTTATGAGTAACAAAGAAGTATGAATGAGATCAACTCGGAAACATTCCATGCACATCTGATTCGGTTTATCTTTGGGCAGAAAACATGCTTAGCAAAATATTCACATGTACTCGGTTTAAAACGTTTTGACGGGCTTTGATCCTCAGAGTAGGGTCTTGACTGTAAGGAAAAGGGTTCGTAAGGGTAAGTATTTACGACGGACAGAGACTGTGTAATGGAAGAGGGAGTAGGACGGGGCACCCTGGTCTCTGGACGAGGTACAGGTAGAGAAGATGGTATTGGAAGTCCTGGTAGGGAGACCTCACAGTTAGGAATGTTTGGTATGGCAAGGAAACTCAAGTGGGGGCCCCACGTGCACCGTTACCGTCCCAACACCACCGCATCGCCACACTTGGTTTTAACTCCGGACTTAAAAGTCCCGACCGGTTATAAGTCCGAGGTTCCCACCCCTTCTACCCTCCGACATCCTAATACAGCCGGTACAATAATCACAGATCCTCTGTGAGTTTCCACCTGTCGAACTGAAGAAATAAACAACAATAAAGGGGAAAATTTCAAAAGAATCGAGACTTTTTTTACCCCCTTAACCTATTACCGTGGGAGGATTTTTTTGTACAATTTTAATTTCTATCAAACATGCAGTATACATACTAGAAAATAAATACGTAATAAAAAAGTTCTGAGAAGGCTTGAGATTGCATGATTTTCAAATGCTTTAATTTTCCCAAAGCAGAACGTATTTATAAGGAATTATTGCATATTAAAAGGAAAAAGTTGTTAGTTTAAATGCAATAGTTTTTGAAGGAGTTGATGTAGAAATTTAATTTAACACAATATACTGCAATTACAGGGAACACATTAAACAAACAATTATGAGTAGAGTTATTTTAAATTGTTTTTTTTTGTGTTTTTTTTTTTTTTTTTTTAGAAAATTCTATCATTTTAAAAACCGCGAGAATAATGCTCATTGAGAATACACAAGCATATTCTGAGAAGGTTCTCTAGATATATTAGTTTACATAATAATATAAATATCTTATTATAATTTATATTATGACTTAAATAATAATGAATAAATAAATAATAATGAATGAATAAATAATAATGAAAGTTAGTAGTAAAAAAATAAGCACACGTGCAAAGGCCTCATTCAATGCGGCAGGAGTTCCAAGAATAAATAAATTCTTAGGATTGGAAAAATGTAACGTAAATGAAAAAGTGTAGGAAGGTTTGTTAGAATTACATTGGCTATGACTCAATACTAATTCCATTGAAGCATAAAATTTATCCGACTGGGAAAATTACTACTGATATCCGAATTTAAAAATAGAAAAAAATCAATGTTATTTCCTGGACTGAAAGCCAATTCTGACTAATATCGTGAAATAAAACATACTACAACATTTACAACACAACCCTTAATTCACTCTCCTTTTCTAGGTAAATGACGTCATCATTTTTAAAAATAATACGATTAGTAGTGACTAATAACTAATAATATTCAAATGAAAAATACCACTTCTACTCATCATTCAAAAATAAAATATGTAATAATAAAATAGGGTTAATTTTAAAGATTTTCCATTATAAGACCATTATTATACATAATAGAAACATAAATACATAAAATATCAATAATAAGTTGAGTTAAATTACAAGAAAACCACACCAATTTCCCTTCTCCAAAAATAAAAGTAACCATACATTCATAAGAACATAAAAATAAAAAGTTTTAACCACACGAGCAGAATTAAAACAAAAAATCTTGCAACTTAATGCATTCTAGTGGTAAAGAAAATTATTACGAACAATTACTACTCAGTGTGAGTATTGGACCAAAACTCTTCTAAGACAAAATCAAAATAGACTAATGTATTTCTTTGCATTCTAAGAGATCTAAGAATTTTTAATGTTTATATATTTACATTACGGTGTAAATAACGGCGTTTTAAAGATTTAAATTACATATATTTATGTATACAGTAAACATATTAATAATTTACAATAAAACTTAATGATTGGACTTTAACAGAGACTAAAAATTCTAAATTAGAATTGTTAACATACTAGGTTTTAAACGGGACATTAAAAGTGTAATAGATTATAAACTAGTGAAATAATATACATATCTGATAGTGACTTTTTTCGAATTAAAATTAGGGTTAATGAATTCAATACAAATAATAGGTATTACAAAATAGATTTAACAGAAATATTAAACTGAATTCTAGCACCTTTATAAAAATAGCAACTTCTAATAGTTTTGATATATTGTTACAGTACTTTTGAGTATGCGGAACATCTAGCTATTATTTTTATTGAATAAAAACGTTTGATGATGTAGTATGTATTTTATAATATTAACAATTAATAGGTCTGTTCCAACCACACTTCAAACTGGTTTAGAACTGTCCGACGTATGCACAAGGGACCACAATTGATCGTTTTTCGCTAATGCGCATGCGACGTACAGTTAGACACTAGTTTGTTTGAAGTGTTGTTGGAACAAACCTAATGTAAACTAATTCTGCTTGCGTGCTTAAAGATTAAAAAATTATAATTATGATAACTGATAACTCACCAGGATCAACAGCTACGGTGGAAAGAAGTTCAAGAACAGTGGCGACATCTTTGGGACTCGATGCAACGATGGGTAATGTTTCCAAAGCGGTCGATCCGACAAGATTCCTGAAACAAGAAAAAACGAGCAAAAATTTAGTCACGAAGAACACCAAAGAAAGTAAAAAAATCTAAGGTTCTAAATAAAATACAGATCATTTTTATGAATTAGACTCGTGTAGTTTTCTTATGAATTGAAATAGTCGAGTAATACTCGAACTTAAGGATACAAATAAGGAGAATCAACAGTTAAGTGTAAATATTTCAAGTCTTAAGAGCAGTTATGAAAATAAAAGAGATCGGTTTAGGACAAGTGCAAGCTCATAATAAATGCATGTGGGGAAAAAACAAATCGGACACGAAATAGAATTAACATCTCGTGACAACTTGGAAAATACAACTCGTTCTCATTGTATAAATACGATAATGATACTTCAGGAAGTTTCAATGAGATATTTATAACTAAAAAAACTATAAATATAAGTGTATAAAAAGAGCGTATTATCTAATGTTTAAATAATCAGTAAAAAAAAAGAAGAAAGACAAACGAGAAATAAAACAAAAAGACAAAAGTGCAGAAACGAAAAAATAAGTTTTTTTAAAAGTATTTAATTAGTTAAAAGTTTTAGTCGCTGAACAACAGGTGAAAATGACGTCAAATAAGAGATAAACAACTGACGTAGATAACGCGACCAACCAGGAAAACCCTCTTTTTTTTAAAGAGAAATTTAAACTTAACGGGGAAAACGGCTTAGTAAGAAGGAAGTGGGAACAACGCTTATCACTTCGTTGCACTCTGCACACTTTACCAGTAAACTAAGCTATTTTTAGAAACACAGAATCAAACATAAGAGCGATAACAGTTCTTGGGGAACAAGAAACGAGTAGCTTTTCATGTAGAAAATACATAAGCACTGTGAAAGAGCTATTTTATTATTTACAAACTGAGCTTTATCGATTGACCCAGTGAAACGAATTTTGGAGTTCACAATGCGTTTATCAATCGATTTTTAATTAACCTCTGAAGGTTGATAAAATATTGATAGCAACAACACATTATATATGTATATATATAAACTGCAATCAATGAGATATCATTAAAATAAATAAAACTAACTCGTTTCTGGTTCTCGTTTGAGTATAAGGCCTCAAATCTAAGCATAAGAAGTGCTTATGACACGTTCTCAAATGTCTAAGAAACAGATTATTTGTATTATACTCGACATACAACACATATGTCATTATGAAACACTTTACATACAATGACTATAAAACAATATCCGTTAGTGGTTATTGTTTATATTTAAATGCATTTTATTTTGTTTATTTACTTAATATTATGACGGATCAGCCACTAAACAGACAAATAAACCATGAAGTTCACTATAAAAATGCTATTATTTAAATAATCCTTTAAAAATGTCAAATTTATACCTTAAATTTAGTGTACTTATTTTTTGTTAAAACAAAAAATAGCTTAGGGTACAACAACTACTTCCAATAGCTCCTTCTAAATTAATTTTATTCATCCTCCACGATTTTAATATCCACATAAATAGCTANAATATACTGCAATTACAGGGAACACATTAAACAAACAATTATGAGTAGAGTTATTTTAAATTGTTTTTTTTTGTGTTTTTTTTTTTTTTTTTTTAGAAAATTCTATCATTTTAAAAACCGCGAGAATAATGCTCATTGAGAATACACAAGCATATTCTGAGAAGGTTCTCTAGATATATTAGTTTACATAATAATATAAATATCTTATTATAATTTATATTATGACTTAAATAATAATGAATAAATAAATAATAATGAATGAATAAATAATAATGAAAGTTAGTAGTAAAAAAATAAGCACACGTGCAAAGGCCTCATTCAATGCGGCAGGAGTTCCAAGAATAAATAAATTCTTAGGATTGGAAAAATGTAACGTAAATGAAAAAGTGTAGGAAGGTTTGTTAGAATTACATTGGCTATGACTCAATACTAATTCCATTGAAGCATAAAATTTATCCGACTGGGAAAATTACTACTGATATCCGAATTTAAAAATAGAAAAAAATCAATGTTATTTCCTGGACTGAAAGCCAATTCTGACTAATATCGTGAAATAAAACATACTACAACATTTACAACACAACCCTTAATTCACTCTCCTTTTCTAGGTAAATGACGTCATCATTTTTAAAAATAATACGATTAGTAGTGACTAATAACTAATAATATTCAAATGAAAAATACCACTTCTACTCATCATTCAAAAATAAAATATGTAATAATAAAATAGGGTTAATTTTAAAGATTTTCCATTATAAGACCATTATTATACATAATAGAAACATAAATACATAAAATATCAATAATAAGTTGAGTTAAATTACAAGAAAACCACACCAATTTCCCTTCTCCAAAAATAAAAGTAACCATACATTCATAAGAACATAAAAATAAAAAGTTTTAACCACACGAGCAGAATTAAAACAAAAAAATCTTGCAACTTAATGTTAATGCATTCTAGTGGTAAAGAAAATTATTACGAACAATTACTACTCAGTGTGAGTATTGGACCAAAACTCTTTTAAGACAAAATCAAAATAGACTAATGTATTTCTTTGCATTCTAAGAGATCTAAGAATTTTTAATGTTTATATATTTACATTACGGTGTAAATAACGGCGTTTTAAAGATTTAAATTACATATATTTATGTATACAGTAAACATATTAATAATTTGCAATAAAACTTAATGATTGGACTTTAACAGAGACTAAAAATTCTAAATTAGAATTGTTAACATACTAGGTTTTAAACGGGACATTAAAAGTGTAATAGATTATAAACTAGTGAAATAATATACATATCTGATAGTGACTTTTTTCGAATTAAAATTAGGGTTAATGAATTCAATACAAATAATAGGTATTACAAAATAGATTTAACAGAAATATTAAACTGAATTCTAGCACCTTTATAAAAATAGCAACTTCTAATAGTTTTGATATATTGTTACAGTACTTTTGAGTATGCGGAACATCTAGCTATTATTTTTATTGAATAAAAACGTTTGATGATGTAGTATGTATTTTATAATATTAACAATTAATAGGTCTGTTCCAACCACACTTCAAACTGGTTTAGAACTGTCCGACGTATGCACAAGGGACCACAATTGATCGTTTTTCGCTAATGCGCATGCGACGTACAGTTAGACACTAGTTTGTTTGAAGTGTTGTTGGAACAAACCTAATGTAAACTAATTCTGCTTGCGTGCTTAAAGATTAAAAAATTATAATTATGATAACTGATAACTCACCAGGATCAACAGCTACGGTGGAAAGAAGTTCAAGAACAGTGGCGACATCTTTGGGACTCGATGCAACGATGGGTAATGTTTCCAAAGCGGTCGATCCGACAAGATTCCTGAAACAAGAAAAAACGAGCAAAAATTTAGTCACGAAGAACACCAAAGAAAGTAAAAAAATCTAAGGTTCTAAATAAAATACAGATCATTTTTATGAATTAGACTCGTGTAGTTTTCTTATGAATTGAAATAGTCGAGTAATACTCGAACTTAAGGATACAAATAAGGAGAATCAACAGTTAAGTGTAAATATTTCAAGTCTTAAGAGCAGTTATGAAAATAAAAGAGATCGGTTTAGGACAAGTGCAAGCTCATAATAAATGCATGTGGGGAAAAAACAAATCGGACACGAAATAGAATTAACATCTCGTGACAACTTGGAAAATACAACTCGTTCTCATTGTATAAATACGATAATGATACTTCAGGAAGTTTCAATGAGATATTTATAACTAAAAAAACTATAAATATAAGTGTATAAAAAGAGCGTATTATCTAATGTTTAAATAATCAGTAAAAAAAAAAGAAGAAAGACAAACGAGAAATAAAACAAAAAGACAAAAGTGCAGAAACGAAAAAATAAGTTTTTTTAAAAGTATTTAATTAGTTAAAAGTTTTAGTCGCTGAACAACAGGTGAAAATGACGTCAAATAAGAGATAAACAACTGACGTAGATAACGCGACCAACCAGGGAAACCCTCTTTTTTTTAAAGAGAAATTTAAACTTAACGGGGAAAACGGCTTAGTAAGAAGGAAGTGGGAACAACGCTTATCACTTCGTTGCACTCTGCACACTTTACCAGTAAACTAAGCTATTTTTAGAAACACAGAATCAAACATAAGAGCGATAACAGTTCTTGGGGAACAAGAAACGAGTAGCTTTTCATGTAGAAAATACATAAGCACTGTGAAAGAGCTATTTTATTATTTACAAACTGAGCTTTATCGATTGACCCAGTGAAACGAATTTTGGAGTTCACAATGCGTTTATCAATCGATTTTTAATTAACCTCTGAAGGTTGATAAAATATTGATAGCAACAACACATTATATATGTATATATATAAACTGCAATCAATGAGATATCATTAAAATAAATAAAACTAACTCGTTTCTGGTTCTCGTTTGAGTATAAGGCCTCAAATCTAAGCATAAGAAGTGCTTATGACACGTTCTCAAATGTCTAAGAAACAGATTATTTGTATTATACTCGACATACAACACATATGTCATTATGAAACACTTTACATACAATGACTATAAAACAATATCCGTTAGTGGTTATTGTTTATATTTAAATGCATTTTATTTTGTTTATTTACTTAATATTATGACGGATCAGCCACTAAACAGACAAATAAACCATGAAGTTCACT
Organism: Gerris buenoi; assembly: GCA_001010745.2. NCBI lineage: Eukaryota > Metazoa > Arthropoda > Insecta > Hemiptera > Gerridae > Gerris > Gerris buenoi. Next base: position 293,022 of record KZ651373.1, read on the forward strand.
ATAAAAATGCTATTATTTAAATAATCCTTTAAAAATGTCAAATTTATACCTTAAATTTAGTGTACTTATTTTTTGTTAAAACAAAAAATAGCTTAGGGTACAACAACTACTTCCAATAGCTCCTTCTAAATTAATTTTATTCATCCTCCACGATTTTAATATCCACATAAATAGCTATTTTGCTTTATAATACTACAGTCTATGTCTATAAGATTAGAGTTGGCACAATCGAAGGCGGGAAACAACAAATGTGGTGGTAGTTTTGGGGTTATAAAAAGGGAAAATCGGTGTTGCCATGTTATATTTTTTTTGGAACAGGGGTAGAGTAGAGCATTTTTTTCTGAAGTTGCATTCAACATGGGGGACCAATAAAATAGTTTCCCTCAAAATTTTCCCGCCTTTTGATTGTGCCAACTCTAATCTTATAGACTGTAGTATAATCAAATTATCTGGTATTTTTTACTGCTTGAAGTACTTTGAGGGTTGTCGAGCATTAATTCGAAGAACAAAACCTAAATGATATGTAGGAGTAAATATCACGATGTTTCAACATCCTAAAACATATGCTTCCAGTGATGTGGTCCGAACCCTTAATATAAATTGCCGATCTCTATACATATATATTTATTATATTTTAAGTAATAATTGATCTATTTGTCAGTTAGATATCAATCATAAACTTTCATTCCGTTCATTATCGGTTGAGTTAAAAAGTTTTAAAACTCAATTATGATCAAGTTTTTTCAAAAGATTAAAAAATTCGTGGAAGAAAAACTAGAATGGCCAAGTTATAGGGAGTATACGGGGTGTTTTTTAGTGATTCGAAAAGCTCCAAGATGACGGAGAAAGAGCTGGGAGAGTGAGACGGAAGGCAGGATATTGAAGGGACAGGAACTGAATCTGCTAGTAGGCTATTTGGAAAGAGGACGGCTTGGTACAGCAGCCCAGCCTCTAGATCGATTCTAACCAGCCTACTACACCATTCCTTCCTTTCCTACTTCCAATCTGTCCCTTAATCACTCCCATCCTCTTCACTATAACTTCTTTCCCTAACCTCTTATTCCTTTCCTTCAAGAAACCTATTGGAAACGACAATAAACGTCAGACGTAACTATGGTTGATTTAATAAAGTAATTAAGAAAAATCAAAACATCCAAATAAAAATATGATAAACTCAATATCATAAGTTTTATCGGTGCACTTAGGTTTTTGAGCATTACAGGTCCAATTTAGAAAAAAAATCTGCCAATTAGTGTGACACGTATTCAAATGCGAATAATTTGACGATTTTTGGCTTTTAATTGATAATAAATTTTTTAGGAATTTTTTATATCAGTCATGAAAAATGTTTCGCTCACCATAACGATCACATAGCTTCCGTTACCTTAGGTAGGGTACGCTTTGAAGCAAAATTAAAATCGAAACCGAACCAACAATAACATTAAGAGTAAAGAAATATTTATAATTAGCATTTTATCACTTCAATTGTACGAATGGGTTAAAAATAAAATGAAAGCTTTTAAGTTAAAACAAAAAATGCATCATACAACTTGGTTCTCATTTAAATAGGCTCGTTGTTGTTTTGTCCTGCTTTACAAGAGGCCAGTTGTTTTCTTCCAACAGGTGGTACTTGCCTACCCCTAACAGTTTGAAAAAAAAAAACTGTAAGCAGTGAATGGTACTAACAAAGCTTGAGAGAAGAGAATACGGAGTGGTTTTCAACTTAACAGAAACCCGAGAATGATTTAAAAATGGCAGCAGTGGGTTAAAAATAAAACCTATACGAAGTTGGGGTTTTGTAACAAAAGAAACTTTTTTAATGATGAATGGTATAAGCTCGTAAAATTGTGCCTTTTCTTAATTGAATTCACGTTGAGAAAGTATATAAGAAAGAAAAGATAAATAAATGTTTGCGAATGTCTTAAACTAAAATAAAATAATTTAAAAGAAGCTGTTAAATTGGTGGAAGGCTGAACCGTGAGAACGAGCTGTTTAAAGCTGAGAGATGTTTTCATTGAGTAAAGGAACAAGGTTTTTTTTTTCTCTCAAGATATAAATGAGATAGAGAGTGGGAGTCCTAGTCTGAATGAAGAGGCCCCCGGGAGACTAGATTAAAACTGAAAAGGAATATGAGTCAAATGCAAGATGGGCTGAGTCAGATACAAACAGTCGGATCAACTAGGAGGGGAACCATGTGGGATGTACATTGACCTCAAGTCACCAACAATGTAATGCACACGCGAAGACAACAAATTGTGTAAATCCAAGACCGGTTTACATAATATACAACAAAAGCCTAAAACATTTCTAAACAGAAAAAAACCTACCGCACAATTCACGTTGGAGGTAGCAACAATCTAATCTATAAACTACTAGCCGTTACGCCCGTGGCAACGGGCAGAATAAATATGGTTTAAAAAGAGCTAGTTATAATTAAAATATTTAAATAGATATTGACTGTTTAAATAGTAAGTTTTATGCTAAAAGAATCATTACATTAGCTTAGAGGTAGAGTTTTGGCTTGATGTGCTGGAGGTCACTGGTTCAACTCCAGCTTATAGCTCATCAATTTTTAACGTTATAAATCATTTAGAGGTGAGTCGCCGTCGCCCGTTGTCGGGACACTACTCGATTATATAAAAGATAGTGAGTATTCATCAAAAAGAAAGAAGTATGCAAGAAATTCCTATACTATGACGAAATCAAAAACCTACCACACAATTCACGTTTGAAGTAACAACAATCTTATCTATATACTATACTGTGTATTCATCAAAAAGGCAGAAGGACGCAAGAAATTCCTACATGATGAAATCTCACCTACGTTAAATAAAGCTAGAAAAACAGACCAATAACAACCGGTAAAACTACGAAGCGGAGGCGTAACTTATAAAACGTAGGCAACCTGGCCATCCTTACCACCCTGAGATGAAAGTGGCACGAGGAAAGTAAAAACACTGCAACGACCCACACGACGACCTCTGCCCGGATCCCAACAACAATCACCGGCCACACTTTCACAACCAGGCCACAGCCATACTCAATGAAAACAGCTGACTTTAAATCTCAAGAAAAAATAATGTTAATTTATGATCATAAGGGGATTTTCGAAGACTTAAGAACTATTGCGGTAACTAATTCTCTATAAATCTTTATTCCACGGATTTAGCTAAAGGTATTTTTAATTTGTTGTTTTTTAAAGAAGAGAAATAAAAATAGTCGGCGCACAATTTTCTCAAAAATAGGAATGGTGTCTTGAAAGCCAAGGGAACCTGAATACCAGATACTTAACTTATAAGCATGACGCTATTATCCCTATCTACAGTCGAGGATAATAATAAATGTAAGAATTATTAAAATAAACTAATAAATGATACTCAATCATATAAATAAATAATTGCACGATAAAAAGAACTTTTTATATACTACGTTTTAAAATTTTCTGTTATAAATCATAAGTTTGAAGCATGTCAAAATGAAGATTTTATATATGGGGCATGTCAAAACAAATAAAATAACTTGCGGATTTTTTCCGAAGTAACTTTCCATACAGCAAAATTTGCTGAAAGATGGCTAAAAGTATTAAAATAATGCATTGTCATCATGTTCTCAGCTATTCTAAGAATTTCAAATGTCTAGCTACACGGGAAGTTTGTTAAAAATCGATTGCAAGATTTGTACTGGACAAACAAACAAACAAGAAAGCAAGGTAATAAAAACGTAGTAAAAAACAACAGTTAATTTCCCAATTTAGGTACGTATAAATAAAATAAAATAAACGTATAAATAATAAATAAAATAAAAAATAAATAAATAAAATTAGAATGATAACTATCATCCCATCGTGTAGGGTCCTTCAAGGGGTGAATAAAATTAGTTAGAAATTATTACATATTTGTACTATTGGCTATATTTCATCCCTTGAGGGACATCATCAGGCCTCTATATGTGTTGAGTGGAGAAAGCCACAGTGACGTTGGATAACTTAACTTTTATTTTGAATTTCTTCACTCAAGATGAGACCTGATGATGTCCCTTAAGGGATGAATTATAGCCAGTAGTACATAATATAAAATAATTTTCGACTTATTTTATTCACCCCTTTATGACCCAACACGGTAGATAACTATTAATTATAAGGGACTAAATCTTAAAGGATAGAATAATGCGATATTTGTAAAATTAATAAAGAATACGCGATGATTTAAAAGTGTTCGTAAGAAAGAGATAGAAATTTATTAAGAAGAAAGAAGCCGGAGGCAGTGACATTAGTCGAGAGGGAGCTGCAGACGGGGAGGCAAATTCCAATGCAAATTAATCGAGAGCTCTGCGACACAGAGTGCGTCAGCATTTGAGTTCATTATGTGAAGACAAACAAAAACATTCAGAATAAAATGCAATGTCGTCGGACGTAGACAAGTGAGAGGTGTAATACGACATACAAACAACACTATTAGATAGTCGCACATGCATTAATATTACTTTTTATTATCTATTTTTCGAATGATTAAGTATGACACACATTTCTTTTTTTTATCAAAAGTTTAACATTGTCTATTTGGGATATTTTAAGCAATCTGCAGTACGAAGAGAAGAAGAAGGTAGCTGTATTGTTTAAATGGAAATAACAAGTATTATAATAGTGTAACAAAGGTGAAAAAGCATTGCACATTGAGCATTGGAAACAAATCAATTCTTTGATACAGTGAATTCTTCTGTCCTTTTTAAGATATTCTATCTGGAAGCAGAAATATGAATCATCGCAATCATTCAAGAAACTCTTATGGGGGTCGGACGGTAAAGAACAATTAAATGTAAACAAGGAATGGTTGTGAAACAACTAGACACCCAGAAAATTGATTTGTTTTTTTAAAAGTGAACGGGCACACCGTTTTATCAAGGCCAACCGGTCATTTAATCTTTTGACCTAGATATTGGAAAGCTAGAGTAAAGGAGTGCAAGAATGCAAGGAGGCCTATGTGGGCAATGGCAGGTAAGAGAGGTAACAAGGCCCCGTTACGGAATGCAGTCGTTTCAACGGTCGGCCACCCCTCCACGGACTGACTGACTCCCCCCATGCAACTTAGAGGCTGCAGAGAGAGACGACCCTGTCGAGCCTTCCGTCTTCCACATCTCCTCCTCCGTGACCTTCCTCAACCTTACACGCATCTCAATCCAAACAGTCAATCCATCGAATCCGTCACAAAATCAACACAAGATAATGACCAAACATTTCGATTATAATTTGAAATACATATGACATAATAATCTGTGGGGGTAGTCAAAGAGAGGAGTGATATAGATAGTCATAGAGGAAGATTAAAATGTAACAATATAAACAAAAAATTATACATAACAATTAACCTAATTCACTTCATGCAAAGGGAGATTCGACGACGAAACTAGACTAGAAATAAAAACTAAGAAAGTGCTTGGAAACATTTAAATAAACAAGGAAGCAGGAACACTTATTTCCAGACAACAATGGAAGTATTTTTTTATCGCGATCTGATAAGGAAAACAGGAGAAAAGAAAACAAGCTAAATAATGTAATCGAGAGTCGGAGATTCCAGCGGTATTATTGCACTTTACCTTATTGATGAGATCACAATTATAAAGAATAAAAAAAAAAAGTTATTCAATGCACATGGTTAAGTGTAATTATTTATATCGTATCCCCGTCGTATCAAGGCTCTCACACCGTACTACAATACAATCCATTCATAAAAATTATCGGGAAAAAATAAAAACCGCACACGAACGCACACTCGGGTCAGTGGTAGAGGGGAGGAACCATTGCGAGGAAATAATCACTAACTGACGTGCACGTAATAGCTAATAGCCTTGACTCCTCGGACAGCCTTACCGGCTAGCGACCACGTCAAACAAATATGCATTCGGAAAAATAAATATAGCAAGGGGAAGAGGAGGAGGAGCAAAGATCGCCATATTATCGATAATAAAAACGACGCAGGGGGGCGGCTAAAAATGACAGAGCTGACGTCCACATATTTATAAATGGAGAACTGAATTAATTTTGTAACTAGTAAACAAACGATTCTCAATACAAAACAGTACGGAGCTAGATGGGTAAAAATAATAATTAATCCTTTCTGACTTCTAGACAAACCCAATGCACAATTACAAAAATATACAAGGAATTGTACATATCAATACAAATTTATGCAGCCACAGCGAACAAGAATTACAAATTTGAGAAATAAGAGCGCTGATGGAGGTCATCTTAATAAATAAAAAGAAGAATTACAATTTATTTATTAAGAATTACAAAGTTATAGCCGAAATTGTTTTGTTATTTATATTCTAGAACAGAATTGTTTCTCAAATAGAGTGCCAAGAGATCTAAATTTCCTAAATTTTAAATTTAAATCTTACCTAATGTATTCCTACAACTGTTAAGATAGTCTTCACATAATAGGCTTTCAGAGCAATATGGAAAATTCATAATATTCGATCTCTCTTGAATTGATATTAATACAACATTTATCTCATCTTTATTAGACTTCTTACGCATGTAATTGAAATTTTGAGTAAAATAAAAGGCTAATCGGTGACCAAAATGAAAAAGAGGGCGAGGAAGCTGAGTGAATGGCAAGTGCGAGATGCGGCATAAGGGCGGGGCGTCTCTGCAGAGAAGCCGAGAGAACGTGGAATGCAGTAGGAAGAGGGTCATCGGACCCGCACTAACACTACGGCAGCCCCATTCTCAACCACTTGCACTCACACGCACACTCTCCTCTTTCACTCACAATTTCATACCTTTAATAATAATACATCTATAAATAGTTGTATTGATTTTTTTCGAGGAGGTTCGTAAGGTCAAATAAAATAACAAGCTGTGGAAGTTATTAATTTTACATCGATTTTCGTGTAAATTAACTTATTAACAAATTTCGAACAAAAGGTTTGCAAATTGTAACTAAATCCTTCAGAATTTACTGTTAATTTAAAATAAACAGTCACTGTTAAGTAATTTAGAGGGGAAATTTAACAACCGATTCCAAATATTGTTTGGATGTCATAAACTTCCATTAACTTAAATTTTACTTTGGCAAGTAAGCATGCATAAGGGTGATATGATCTTTAAGTTCATTTAAGAGTAGGTATATTTAGCTGAAAGCATGACTGCCCAATTACCCACTTTATCAGCTTTTTAGATGGGAAATTTACATCTGTGGGTAGTTATATGTAACTTTAAGCATAACTGCCCAATTACCCACTTGAAATGGTTATCAGCTTTTTAGAGGGGAAACTTAACAACTGATCCTTCCTAACATTGTTTGGGTGTCATAAACTTCTTACCATTGGGATAATAAAACCATTAACTGAAATTTTACGTTAACTGTGGCTAGTATGCATGCATAAGGGTAATGTGATTCAAGTACATAATGTGGGTAGTTATAATTAGCCGAAAGCATGACTGCCCAATTACACCCTTTAAATTGTTGTCAGCTTTACACTTTACAGATAGGGAATTTAACATCCCATCGTTTTGAGTGGATGTCATAAACTTCTTACCAATACATAATAAAATTAACTTAAATTTTATTTCAACTTTGGCAAGTATGCATGCATAAGGGTGATATGATCTTAAAGTACAATTTGTGGGTAGATATATTTAACTGAAAGCATACCCAATACCCTTTAAATTGTTATCAGCTTCTAACAGTAACATCCTTTAACGTCATTGCTGATAACACTAAATGAATAATTATAATAGTTTATTATACCTCATTAAATAGATTATAGACATATAAAATAAACAAAAAAAGAGAAGGAAACAAGGATGACCTTCAATGCTTATTTGGTTTATAAATTAATTTATAATAAAAACGTCGATTAAAAGTAATAATAAATATGCTATAATAATATCTACAATATAAACTCTACTGGCCTTCTAAGAGTTTAAACAGAGCAGAAAAAACAGGATCTTACTGTTAAGAAAGTTGAAGTAAAATATCTCCTTCACGTTTAAAGGAATAATTCCTTTTTCTTGTGTTATTTTCTCCCAGCTTATGTAAGGCGGTCGAGATTTGAATTTTAAAAGTGCCAGCCTCCCGTCTCCTCCCGACGTGAAGCCTATTTAAATTCTCAAGGTTAGTTTCAAAGGTTTTACATCGCTCTCCTCCCAAATCAGTTCAAAATAATCAAATGAAAACATTTCACAAGACATAATGCATTAACATTGAGCATGGATAATGGAACCGAATAAAAAAAAAAAATAAAGGAATAAATACACGAACTAATTTTCTCTTATTTGTTTGAGAGTGGTCTCTTTAAAATGTAATTCAGATAATTGCAACGTTTTGTCATACTAAGGTAATTACATCATAGGTGTCAGAAAAACCAGATATGTACTTCAAATTTGAACATCTCGCAAAGATAATTTGAATCTTGTAAGAAACTAACAGAAGTTTAATAACTTGATGTCAGATTTTTTTGGCTATCCTGTATAATTGCTGAAACGTCGTTATTAATCCAAGTTAAATGCGGATACAAATAGGCACTTTAGTACAATGAGGTTTATGATCTTGAGAGATCATTAGTTGAATTTGTTTTAGGATTAACTTGGGGCCCATATCACACCGATGAGTATTCTGCAGTCAAATTTAATATTAAATTTGACTTAATTTAAATTTAATATTTAAAATTGGCTTAAACTGCAGTTATCAAGCCACCTCAGGAAAAGAATTTAGAAAATTGGGTTGGCCTCACCCAAATGTACTATTTAGAAAAAGGGATAATATTATCTCTAAAATGTATTACATAATTATATAGGTGCTTCTAATATGTATAGGCTTTCATATGTATAAATCTGAAAAATAAACTTTGACAAAGGGATATAATCTCTGAAGTGTATAAATCAAGCGAAATTGTAATGCCAAGCGATTCTCGACTGTATTGATAACTGCATATTAGCCTTAAATTTTTTCTCATCTTTAACCAGATAAAGTAAAACTGAGCCTCAACTGGAATAAAAAGGCCAAGTCATAAAAACGTGGTGGCACGAGAAGAAATGGGAACGCAGACCCTAATGGTTCAAATGTTAAGTAAAGAGGATGTTTATAAAAGCGGGCAGGAGAGCGAGAACCGGAAACGAGGCGGATGTCGAGGCATCTACGGGAGGGAAACGATGTATCACAAGCCAGGGAGACGGATTAGTGGCAGAGTGGAGAAGAAGCAAGGTGAAGGAACCGAAAGAAAAGGGGTGTGGAGATATCGGAAGAGACGGCAAGAGTGGAATGCCAAGAACGAAGAAAAAACTCGAGTGTAGTGAAGGAACGAGTAGACCGAGGCGAGCAAAGAAACGGAGCCTACATTAGGAGGGTTAACGGTCGTAGTTAGCGGCGGACGTCCCCCCACTACCGGCGCAGACGTCTGGCAAGGTGGGAACGATACGGCTTGCCGGAGAAGAGGGGAGGACCCACCGGAAGTGCTCCGTCACCGCGAGGCACCACGGGGAGGGGGGAGAGGGACGGTTGCGTAAGGCACCACCGGGGCCAAAGGTCACGGTGACGTCAGGACAGGCAGACATGGGCCCCCGCGACAAGGAGCGGCGGGCCTCGGGCCATCCGTAACCCGGTCAGACGGCGAGGGAAAGTACGTGGGGCCCGCGGGTGGGGACAATATGGCCCCTCTACAGAGTTCATTCATAGAGGCCACACACTCGACACTGCGGGGTCGATGAACTCTGCCACGCACCACTCGACAAACTCACTAACTAACATCACTTCACTACTCTATATACCTCTATATACTATCATAAATACCTTCAAATTTACCACTAATACAATACTAGTCGCAACACACCTCCCGACCGCCATACCAGTCTGTAATCCGACCCGCCCGCTACTTCGTGTGTAGTCCGCTACTACTTGCCATCCGCGAACACACTAGTCCGAAACCTTCCACCTTAGCACTAAGTATAACTCAAAAATAAACTTAAATAACAGATCCAAGTCATATTACCCAAATCTAAACATAATTAAAAAAAAAATAAGAACGGTAAATATATTGTAATCAGCAAAAGCTAGAACTAACCAGAAAGAACGAAAAATAAATCTAAAAAGGTATCAAAGAAGTCAGGTATCACATTTAGTTTTCAAAGAGCGAACAAAAAAAAAAATACTTAACACAAACAAGAATAAAACATGCCATTTAAAAACAATAAAATAGAATAGAGGGACCAACCATTCTCAGTATTTTTTAATTTACTTAGAAAAAAGCTTAAAGATTAGCACCGACATAACTGGAGCACCCTTTTATGAAATAAACAAATGTTTAACTGTTAGTATACCCCAAATTTTAAATTCCATTAAAATCGGTAAAGGTTCAACAAGATACAGATTAGCCATTGAAAAAAAAATAAATAAATAACCAAGGAGGAATAAAAAAAAGTGTAAGATCTAGAAATATAATATTTTCTAGCTATAAACTATATTAACTGGAGAAAGTAAAAAATAAAACAGGCCAAGTTTAACCCTAGGAAATTCAACAAAAGGCTGTAATCTATTATTTGATAAGGTTTTTAGTCAGTAGTACAAAGGAAAAACAGCGCACGTTGTCGAGATTAAGCTTACAAAGCATCTTTGTTTTGAGTTCAACAGAATCAAAGGAAAAAAGTGCCAAGTTAAGAACTTTTGAAGGCCGGACAAATTTTCTCACTGAAATCATTCAACTGAATAATTAAAAAAAAAAAATAATCGAGGAACATTACAGTTTACAGAAAGCATGATTTTAAGCCATTTTTAAGATCCTGTTTTATAGGTGTAAAGTTTGAATTCTAACAATGGCATGTACAAGTAAGGAATTACAATAAAACAAAGAAAGTTATTTAAAAAATAAATTTTAAGTCAAAATCGAGTTATCTTACTGTATGAACATTAATTAGACTATGAATATTGTATCATAATAAAAGATTATTGTTGATATCATAGAAGCGTAAATCGTTCAAAACTTAAGAATAAGATAAGTTCAACAGTGAGTGATTAGATAAGATTAAGTGGGGGAAGTGGCTTTATCAATAAAACCTATTAGCAACAGTGATACATGTTTTGTTATTTACAAAATTGAGCAGAACAACCTAAGAGTTAGATGTGATAGGATAACATACACCTATAACCAACATACTTGCGCTACGTACGTTTTAAACAAATTCAGGACAGAAAAAGAATCATAAAATAAATTCATTCAAATAAGTTTTTTAATAGATTTTTTTTTTTAAATATGAATAGGAGAGGATGAAATAATAACTTTATAATCACATATTTAAGGGTATAAAAAGCCATAAGTCGAGTAAATTTTGTTAAAAATGCTTACTTTTCTTACTAGTTTGATTACTTCTTGCTATTGATTACTCTTCTAAATGTTCTTACTATCAACCAGTAGGAAAGACAAAAGTATTCTTTTAGTATAAAAGCAAAACGAGTTAAGCATTTTATCTCAATTTGTTTTTCGTTAAAATTGATTTAGTTAAGGATATCGTAGGGATATATCTAATAAATTATATTCAACTGCAATTGGACTCCAGTTATCCTTATACAGAACATAGATATAATATGAAGAAATGAAAAATTAAAGCCAATACAAATAGATAAACACATGCCAGTTAATTGCTAAATCAACTAAAAACTGTACATGAATATTAAAATATCAAAGATACAACTACCACTAAAATAAATATAACTAACATAAATACATTACCGCTAAGGCACACAACTACAAGAAAAAACCACGAATTATTAAATCAGTGGCATCTTAAAAATTGTAATGCCTTGGAATAAAATTTGTTAAACCACTGCCCTGATTAAGACACTATTATCAGGAGTTAAACCTTGAGTTATTAAAAAATGCATTTCTAAAGGTCACGGTGACGTCAGGACAGGCAGACATGGGCCCCCGCGACAAGGAGCGGCGGGCCTCGGGCCATCCAAAACTGAGCCTCAACTGGAATAAAAAGGCCAAGTCATAAAAACGTGGTGGCACGAGAAGAAATGGGAACGCAGACCCTAATGGTTCAAATGTTAAGTAAAGAGGATGTTTATAAAAGCGGGCAGGAGAGCGAGAACCGGAAACGAGGCGGATGTCGAGGCATCTACGGGAGGGAAACGATGTATCACAAGCCAGGGAGACGGATTAGTGGCAGAGTGGAGAAGAAGCAAGGTGAAGGAACCGAAAGAAAAGGGGTGTGGAGATATCGGAAGAGACGGCAAGAGTGGAATGCCAAGAACGAAGAAAAAACTCGAGTGTAGTGAAGGAACGAGTAGACCGAGGCGAGCAAAGAAACGGAGCCTACATTAGGAGGGTTAACGGTCGTAGTTAGCGGCGGACGTCCCCCCACTACCGGCGCAGACGTCTGGCAAGGTGGGAACGATACGGCTTGCCGGAGAAGAGGGGAGGACCCACCGGAAGTGCTCCGTCACCGCGAGGCACCACGGGGAGGGGGGAGAGGGACGGTTGCGTAAGGCACCACCGGGGCCAAAGGTCACGGTGACGTCAGGACAGGCAGACATGGGCCCCCGCGACAAGGAGCGGCGGGCCTCGGGCCATCCGTAACCCGGTCAGACGGCGAGGGAAAGTACGTGGGGCCCGCGGGTGGGGACAATATGGCCCCTCTACAGAGTTCATTCATAGAGGCCACACACTCGACACTGCGGGGTCGATGAACTCTGCCACGCACCACTCGACAAACTCACTAACTAACATCACTTCACTACTCTATATACCTCTATATACTATCATAAATACCTTCAAATTTACCACTAATACTAGTCGCAACACACCTCCCGACCGCCATACCAGTCTGTAATCCGACCCGCCCGCTACTTCGTGTGTAGTCCGCTACTACTTGCCATCCGCGAACACACTACTCCGAAACCTTCCACCTTAGCACTAAGTATAACTCAAAAATAAACTTAAATAACAGATCCAAGTCATATTACCCAAATCTAAACATAATTAAAAAAAAAATAAGAACGGTAAATATATTGTAATCAGCAAAAGCTAGAACTAACCAGAAAGAACGAAAAATAAATCTAAAAAGGTATCAAAGAAGTCAGGTATCACATTTAGTTTTCAAAGAGCGAACAAAAAAAAAAATACTTAACACAAACAAGAATAAAACATGCCATTTAAAAACAATAAAATAGAATAGAGGGACCAACCATTCTCAGTATTTTTTAATTTACTTAGAAAAAAGCTTAAAGATTAGCACCGACATAACTGGAGCACCCTTTTATGAAATAAACAAATGTTTAACTGTTAGTATACCCCAAATTTTAAATTCCATTAAAATCGGTAAAGGTTCAACAAGATACAGATTAGCCATTGAAAAAAAAATAAATAAATAACTAAGGAGGAATAAAAAAAGTGTAAGATCTAGAAATATAATATTTTCTAGCTATAAACTATATTAACTGGAGAAAGTAAAAAATAAAACAGGCCAAGTTTAACCCTAGGAAATTCAACAAAAGGCTGTAATCTATTATTTGATAAGGTTTTTAGTCAGTAGTACAAAGGAAAAACAGCGCACGTTGTCGAGATTAAGCTTACAAAGCATCTTTGTTTTGAGTTCAACAGAATCAAAGGAAAAAAGTGCCAAGTTAAGAACTTTTGAAGGCCGGACAAATTTTCTCACTGAAATCATTCAACTGAATAATTAAAAAAAAAAAAAAAAATAATCGAGGAACATTACAGTTTACAGAAAGCATGATTTTAAGCCATTTTTAAGATCCTGTTTTATAGGTGTAAAGTTTGAATTCTTACAATGGCATGTACAAGTAAGGAATTACAATAAAACAAAGAAAGTTATTTAAAAAATAAATTTTTAAGTCAAAATCGAGTTATCTTACTGTATGAACATTAATTAGACTATGAATATTGTATCATAATAAAAGATTATTGTTGATATCATAGAAGCGTAAATCGTTCAAAACTTAAGAATAAGATAAGTTCAACAGTGAGTGATTAGATAAGATTAAGTGGGGGAAGTGGCTTTATCAATAAAACCTATTAGCAACAGTGATACATGTTTTGTTATTTACAAAATTGAGCAGAACAACCTAAGAGTTAGATGTGATAGGATAACATACACCTATAACCAACATACTTGCGCTACGTACGTTTTAAACAAATTCAGGACAGAAAAAGAATCATAAAATAAATTCATTCAAATAAGTTTTTTAATAGATTTTTTTTTTTAAATATGAATAGGAGAGGATGAAATAATAACTTTATAACAACATATTTAAGGGTATAAAAAGCCATAAGTCGAGTAAATTTTGTTAAAAATGCTTACTTTTCTTACTAGTTTGATTACTTCTTGCTATTGATTACTCTTCTAAATGTTCTTACTATCAACCAGTAGGAAAGACAAAAGTATTCTTTTAGTATAAAAGCAAAACGAGTTAAGCATTTTATCTCAATTTGTTTTTCGTTAAAATTGATTTAGTTAAGGATATCGTAGGGATATATCTAATAAATTATATTCAACTGCAATTGGACTCCAGTTATCCTTATACAGAACATAGATATAATATGAAGAAATGAAAAATTAAAGCCAATACAAATAGATAAACACATGCCAGTTAATTGCTAAATCAACTAAAAACTGTACATGAATATTAAAATATCAAAGATACAACTACCACTAAAATAAATATAACTAACATAAATACATTACCGCTAAGGCACACAACTACAAGAAAAAACCACGAATTATTAAATCAGTGGCATCTTAAAAATTGTAATGCCTTGGAATAAAATTTGTTAAACCACTGCCCTGATTAAGACACTATTATCAGGAGTTAAACCTTGAGTTATTAAAAAATGCATTTCTAATTGTTTTACCGATTATGTACACTTAAAAAAAAAATGACCTTAACCCTTCTAGCGCCAAGTCACACACATTAAAAATAAATTAAAAGGCTGGCTAAACACATTAATTTACTTCTGTTAAATGGGAAAGATCCTCATTTTCTGAATTAAAATTTTAAAAATTGTAATTTATATTTTTTTTGTCTCGTCGAAGTTACTCTTAATCATTAACAAATAAACAAAAATAAGAAGCCAGAAGACTAAGAGACATCTGAAATCAAGCACTGAATGTGAACTTCTAAGTTAAGTTCTTATAAGAAATTGACATGTCATGTCAACAAGCTTTATCAGATAAAAAAATTCTAAAAAGGAAGAATTTTAAGCTTTAAAATTAAATAGAGCATTGATAAAAAAAAAGGGGGAGAAATTAAGAGCTTTCTTAACTTGAATTACCAAAGGAAGATGATTTGGTCACAATTAAAATTTATAAAACAAATATACTGTGTAAGAAAATTCATTAGTTGTATGGATTTATTAGAAGTGGTCACAAAACAATAAAAATAACCATTAAAAATTAATATCAGAAACACTACAAAGAATCGTTTTCCCAGACTTAATTATCAATGAAATACGAGTTCAATTGTTTATTACATTGATAAATAAAAAAAAATGTTATTCATTCAATTTTTTTTTTCATTCATTGTTAATTTCAAATAAACAACACGATATAGCCAGCAATTATAATGTGCATTGTATAAACAGGTAAATCAAATGTCATATAAACACATAATTAGATATGTAGGAGAGTGGGTCAATGCTAAAATGATTTTCCCTATTTATTTTTTTTTTTTACAGTAGAAATCCAAACTTTTTTGAGTTAGTATCTGTCATCTGTGGTAAGGAGGGACCATGTGCAGGCTATTGTCAGTATCACATAGGATATCCTTAAATAATTTGGTTTTGTAGAATTCAATTACTTAAAAATAATAATTACCAAACTGTAAAATGTGTCACACGTTTAAAAAATGTATGAGATAAACTAGAAAATGTAATTTAATAAAAATGATACAAGTTGGTAAAATATTATGTAAACAAATTGGAAAAAAATCCATTAAACATAAGTACATATAAGCATTCATGCGTTAATTTATCTCATTCAAAATCAGTAATCAGACCCCGGAGTAATTTACAACTGTAAAATAACAATGCTGAATCAAGTACGGCTACCTTTAGTAATTTAAGGTACATGCAATATAATTGATAGTGGAAATGCGGTTTTGGCAGTGAGAACGTTCATAATTATAATATTAGGTTAAGTTAATATAAGTTAACATTTGATACAATTAAAATACTTGATGAGAAATAAAACAAAGGTTATAATAAAATAAAAGGTTATAAATGATTTCATGTGTGGTTATAATTATCATAAATGGTTGTAACTAAGAAATTGGTAGCAAGGAAATTATTTGTTTGGTTATTATTACCGTTATGTGATAAAGCGCCACATGTGCATACCAAAGGGGGGTCTTAGCTTAACAAAGCTTGCGGTATAGAGATTTGAATATATTAATACATTATTAATTTACTAATAATACATTTAAAATTAGAGTATAATTTATTCACTAGGAGTTTTGGAGAAGAGTGGAACTTAATGGAGTAAATAAAGATAACTAAAACATTAGAATTAATGTTCAAATACACATTTAGTTTATAAGTAATAAATAGTTTTTAAAAAGTTGGCCTACCTAAACGAGACTTGGAAAGTAACTCAATTGTACCCATGTCAATTTTTCTAAGCAGGGACCCCTAGAGGGTACCTCAGGTACCAAGATCGTCTACTTAAAGACTAAGTCGTGTGAGAAGAAGCGGCAAATAGCTGGCTAGAGGGTAGAAACCTAGGGAGAGCTATAGACATGGGGTGGTTGCCCGCCGCTCTGTCAATATAGAGGCTTGTCCACACACCTGGCGCTTAGGAACCACCAAACATAACCTTTACCTCCGCACTATTCCACTTCACATCATAATCCTGCTTTCACAGACAGTACAGTTAACTAACTACAATCTAATTATTAACCTGTTAGTTAATATTTAATTTACAAGCGAAGATAAAGCCGCGATCTATTAACAAAATAGGATTATCGACTTGATACATTCACAAATTAATTTATTTCTGAGTTAACTTGTAATTTACATTCTACGAGGGCAGGTTATATTTATTAACAGGTGGTTTCTCACAATTTTAAAATTAATTTAATAGGTATGCTTGCTATTTTAAAACAAGTTTGTGTATTTTACTGTAGTTTTTTTTTATCTAGATAATAATAAAAATACAAATAACGTGAGAATAAAAAGATTAATGCAAAACGAGGTCGAAGTCAAAGAGATTATTGTGAAAATTTAAGTAGGTTACATACGGAGAATATTTGTAAAGAGGGCGAGAAATGTGGAATAGGAGGTTGAAAAGGAAGATGAGAAGAAGAGAGACGGAGGTAGGGCGGAAACAACGCCATATTCCCGACCACGCTGCCGCTCTAACACACATTCTGACGTAGCCCCGGAGCACATGGTCTCCCGTATACACCCTTCTACACACTAATACAGGTCGAAATCACGTGAAAAACACTAAATAACCATGGGACTTGTGTCAACACTCACCGGACATGGTAAATCCGTAGCGGAGGAGTCGAAAACACGGCCGAACTGAGAAATGCGAGCGGTTAAAGCGAGGTACCGTGTGGAGAAGGCATAGCACAGCAAGGCGGGCGGCGGGGAAATGGCCGACTGTGGAGCGACACGAGCGCTTGCATACCGCGGCCGTAGCTTCAACTAAACTGAAAAACTCGGCCACCACGCGGTGCCCCTCTCCAACCCCCCTCTGTTTACCCGACCCGCCGCCAGGGCGCACCACCTCACGGACCCACAGCCTTCCTTTCAACCCAAATACCTACAACTCCACGCATCTTTACTACAACTACATACTCATACTCACTCCATACACATACACATGCACAGTCTCACTTCTCAAATACAACTAATTCATACACACATATTTCTCAGCCCAACCACATAATACATAATACACATAATAAAACACGCTATACAATCATTTATATTTATTATATAAACTAGCTAAATACCATATTATAATTATTATTAAAGAGATTATTTTTTTCTACATACAATTCGAGCATAATTATTACTCCCGCTTTTAACTAGTCGAATCTTATCACTCCTTTAATGCAAACAATAATACTTATTAACTTAAATAATAGTTAATACATTGTTTATTCACTTTAAAAATTACTAAATCCATCTAATTTTAAATGTATCATAACCAGCCTCTCTTAACACAACACAAACCGTAATTTAAAATTATACAAAAATAATTGAGCATTTTTACAGCACAACACTAAGCCAATAATAATAATATACTTTTCACACGGTTTACCAATTTACTAATTTTTAAAAATCACTTTCATTTTCATTAAATAAATATTGTATTTTTAATGTTTAAAACGACGATAAACTTTAACACTGGATTGGGCAAAAACAGCTCGCATACAACAGCATTCATTGATAAATAGAGGAAATACAAATTTATCAATGCGGCAGTACATAAGATGTAAACTAAGAATAAAAAAAAAAAAAAAAAAAAAAAAAAAAATTATCGACAAAATACGGTTTTTTANAGTATTACAATAATGCATTGTCATCGTGTTCTGAGCTCTTCTAAAAGTTTCAAATGTCGAGCTATCGATTGCAAGATTTGTACTGGACAAACAAACAAACAAGAAAGCAAGCTAATAAAAACGTAGTAAAAATAAATAGTGTTTACTATTGATGGTTGAAGTATTAAATAAATGCATTTAGTACAGTTCCGGGTAATAAATCCCTCGAAGGCAGGGCTAGACTTTAAATGTAACTTAATTCAATTATGGGGTATCATACTAAATACAGGGTTTTTTACAAGGGGGAATTTTACCTCTGTTTTCAGACCATAATACATTTAATGACCAAACATTTTATTCATGCTAATTCTAATTCTGGTGAAGAATCTTAACACTAGCCGAATTAGTCAGGTATTCTGGGAATTCCAAATGCGTTCTTGCAAAATGTATAAGATTGAGATGTTATACTCAACAACAAATAATAAGGATAAAACCTTGATATAATATTAAAACCAACCTTCTTACCTCAATTGTCAAAGTTTTGAACCTTAAAACATTTTAAAAGGTATTTATTAAAAAGTATTAGTAGGAATATAAAAGTTTTAAATAAAATCTCTTAAGAACTGGATTGTTCTAAAAGGGGGTGGTTTTTTTAAAATTAATTTCAAGGGTAGAATCGTGTAATCTTGTATAGCAACTTTGTTAGTACAAATATTTTAGGGGTTTAGATTGGCGTCTACCTGCTATAGCATTACATTTTTTTTATAGTCTATCTGCAATTATTATAGGCTTTCTTTTATAGTCTATCTACAATTATTATGCTTTCTATACTAGTCTATATCTACAATTATTATATGCTTTCTTTTATTGTCTACCAGTCTATTTATTGTGTACCTAAAACTATTATTTGCTTTCTTTTATTGTCTACCTACTACTAATATATGATTTTTTTTTATAGTATATCTGTAATTATTGGGTATAAGCTTTTTTTTTTAGTCTTTACTATAGGTTATAGACAGCTACACTAAAATAACATTCTTTACATTGGGGTACGATTCACCTCCTTTCAATATGTAAATATTGAACGTAATTTTAGTGTATATACCACTGATGATGTCAATAAATTTTACGAAACATGTTGGTTAAACTATGTTCTTTTTTTTTTTAAACCGCACCTCACTTATTTCATCCTAATTTCTTATTCATTCATCTTTCATCAAAACATTTTATACTTTCTTCCTTTAGAGACATGAATGAGCCCTTTTTTGTGTTATCAGGATTTTTACTGCCTAGGTTAATCACCCTATAATTCCAGTTCTCATCAAGTTTTTAGGAATTACTTAATCAAGTCAAAGTGCAAAGGGCCTTGTGAAAAGAACTTTCTTAGTTTACTCTAAGTAGGAACTGTTAATTAAAAATCAGAATAAACTTAAAACACTAATTTTTAAAGGTAAAATTTACTAATTTTTTAGAGGGTAAAGTTTAATTACATTATATAATGATATAATCAAAACAATAATTAATTAAGTCAAAGTGCAAGGGCAATATTCTTGGTATACTGTCAGTGTCAGTATCACTATTACATTTTTACTCTAAAAAAAAGAGATTATACATAAACTCTTTACTTTTTACAGGTAAACAATAATAGATTTAAGTTACCTTGTTAATTTTAAAGAATTTAGTTATCTTTTTATATTATCGGCCTAAAAATAAGGGTAGGTATTTGTAAGAAAAGAAAAAAAAAAAATGCTGTGTTAACTACATGTAAATTTTCATTATTTTTTATAATAGAAAAAATGAAAGGACAAACCCTAATATAACAGCAACCTACCCCTCGGTTTTACATTATAGTCTTAATTAATCCTAAAAAGGTAAGTTAGGCCTTAAATATAATCCACTAAATATATATACATACATACATATATATACATAAAATAAGTTACATTTTAGGAATTGATTCAGAATGGTCTAACTCGGATTCGAAAATTCGCTAAAAGGGGAAAGAATTAAATGAATTAAGCAATAATGGGCCGTAAAAGCAAAGAATGACAATAGTACGCGATAAGACACGAGGAAGCTATGTGCCACACTAATTGGCACTCTAATTTTTATTTTAAACATTATTTTATTAGCTATATTTTATTAAGGTTCACTAAGCACCTAATGATATGAACTACAAATATGTAACATTTTTGTCATTCGTTTTGGTGTTTTTACAGTTTACATATTATGTAACACTAATAATTTTTATTCGCTTATATTAGAGTTCACATCCTTTTTAGAGTGAATTCTTTATTCTTTCCTTATTTCTTGTATTCGTGATTTTTTTCCAACGACTCAGGCAAAGGAGGCGATTAAATATTGGGAAATGTAGAGTTTTGCTATTTTATTTACGGTCGGTTTTGAAATGGAAAGTGGCAAATTATCAGACTGAACCTATATTACAGATTATAAAAAACAAAAAGCGAATGATTATTTCCCGATTTAGCACAAGAATGTCGTGTTCTTTTCGTTTGCCATTATTACAAAAGATTTTAACAAACTTTAAAAATAAAGTAAGTAGTGAGGTTTGTTTCTTCGTATGTGAATTTCGTTGATTGTATGGTCTATAGAAAATAATATAAGATATAAAAAGCAATATAATTATTTAATATGTTACAAAATTACTTAAGTTATTGACAATAAATGTGTTTTCACCTTGAAGATGACCCAAAGAGTGGTTGAAATATTGCAACAGTGAGTTTTTTAATTATTTCCTATAGACCCTATAATCAATAAAATTAAAAATAAATATTTTTAATGCTTGGTATATCGTTTGATATATGGTATTGGTTGTGGTATAGTTTGGATAATGTATGGTACGCTAATTAATAGGGATATAAACAAAACACTTGACTGTATTGGTCTATTGATTTTAGAATTCGTTTTTTTTTTTTTTTTTTTTTTTTTTTTTTTTTTTTTTTTTTTTTTTTTTTTTTTTT
>KZ651373.1:314716-330849 GCA_001010745.2 Gerris buenoi
GAAAACGAATTAAATTTTGATGAAAGATGAATAAAAGTATTACAATAATGCATTGTCATCGTGTTCTGAGCTCTTCTAAAAGTTTCAAATGTCGAGCTATCGATTGCAAGATTTGTACTGGACAAACAAACAAACAAGAAAGCAAGCTAATAAAAACGTAGTAAAAATAAATAGTGTTTACTATTGATGGTTGAAGTATTAAATAAATGCATTTAGTACAGTTCCGGGTAATAAATCCCTCGAAGGCAGGGCTAGACTTTAAATGTAACTTAATTCAATTATGGGGTATCATACTAAATACAGGGTTTTTTACAAGGGGGAATTTTACCTCTGTTTTCAGACCATAATACATTTAATGACCAAACATTTTATTCATGCTAATTCTAATTCTGGTGAAGAATCTTAACACTAGCCGAATTAGTCAGGTATTCTGGGAATTCCAAACGCGTTCTTGCAAAATGTATAAGATTGAGATGTTATACTCAACAACAAATAATAAGGATAAAACCTTGATATAATATTAAAACCAACCTTCTTACCTCAATTGTCAAAGTTTTGAACCTTAAAACATTTTAAAAGGTATTTATTAAAAAGAATTAATAGGAATATAAAAGTTTTAAATAAAATCTCTTAAGAACTGGATTGTTCTAAAAGGGGGTGGTTTTTTTTTTTAAATGAATTTCAAGGGTAGAATCGTGTTATCTTGTCAAGCAAATTTGTTAATACAAATAGTTTAGGTGTTTAGATTGGCGTCTACCTGCTAGTATTATATGGTTTCTTTTATAGTCTATCTACAATTATTGTATGCTTTCTTTACTAGTCTATATCTACAATTATTATATGCTTTCTTTTATAGTCTATCTGTAATTATTAGGTATTACGTTTTTAGCTTATCTACTAGTATTATATGCTTCCTTTTTATCTTATTATCCTTTTTATGCTTATTTTACATTAATTTCAAACATTTAAATAAGTATTGAAAATACTTAAAAGAATAGAAACATAAACAAACAAACACACTTATGATTTCCATAAAATAATATCTTTTTTAAAAAACCCATGATATTAATGCAACTTTTACGATACTTTAATTCTTAGGCGCGATCATCGGTAAAAAACAATAGCTTCAGTTGAAATATTTATTGTTTAACTGCGGGACTTTTATTTCCTTATATCCGAGGAAGGTCTAATTTTAATATTAGATCTTGTAAATAATTGAAGAGGAAGGCCTAATATTATAATGAATTCGATCTCGTAAATAATAGAAGATTAAGGTCTAATTTGAATCTTTAATCTTGTCAATAATAGAAGAGAAAGGTCTAATTGTAATCTTTAATATTTTAAATAATAGAAGAAGTAGGTCTAATTTTAATAGTAGATCTTATAACAGAAGATGAAGGTCTAATTTGTATATTAGATCTTGTTAATAATAAAAAGGATTATTTACAAGATCATACAAGGATAAGGAAGGAGATTGTGTACATGCCAAAACAAATAAAATAACTACAGGATTTTTTCCGAGCAAACTTTCCATACTCCACAATTTGCTAAAAACGAAATAAATTTTGCTGAAAGATGGATAAAAGTATTATAATAATGCATTGTCATCGTGTCCTGAGCTATTCAAAAAGTTTCAAATGTCTAGCTACTCAGGAAGTTAGTTAGAAATCGATCACAAGATTTATACTGGACAAGCAAACAAGAAAGCAAGCTAATAAAAACGTAGTAAAAAATAGAAGAGGAAGGTCTAATATTAATCTTCGATCTTGTAAAGAATAGAAGAGGTAGGTCTAATTTTAATCTTTAATCTTGTATAAAGAATAGAAGAGGAAGGTCTAATGTTAATCTTTGATCTTGTATAAAGAATAGAAGAGGAAGGTCTAATGTTAATCTTTGATCTTGTATAAAGAATAGAAGAGGAAGGTCTAATGTTAATCTTTGATCTTGTATAAAGAATAGAAGAGGAAGGTCTAATGTTAATCTTTGATCTTGTATAAAGAATAGAAGAGGAAGGTCTAATGTTAATCTTTGATCTTGTATAAAGAATAGAAGAGGAAGGTCTAATGTTAATCTTTGATCTTGTATAAAGAATAGAAGAGGAAGGTCTAATGTTAATCTTTGATCTTGTATAAAGAATAGAAGAGGAAGGTCTAATGTTAATCTTTGATCTTGTATAAAGAATAGAAGAGGAAGGTCTAATGTTAATCTTTGATCTTGTATAAAGAATAGAAGAGGAAGGTCTAATGTTAATCTTTGATCTTGTATAAAGAATAGAAGAGGAAGGTCTAATGTTAATCTTTGATCTTGTATAAAGAATAGAAGAGGAAGGTCTAATATTAATCTTTACAATTGTAAATAATAGAAGAGGAAGGTGTGATATCTTTAATCCTTTAAATAATAGAAGAGGAAGGTCTAATATTAATGTTCGATCTTTTAAAGAATAGAAGAGGAAGGCCTAATTTTAAGGTATTCGATCTTGTCAATAATAGAAGATTATGGTCTAATTTTAATATTCAATCTTGTCAATAATAGAAGTAAGTAATAAAGATGAAGGTCTAATTTTAATATTAGATCTTGCAATTAATAGAAGAGAAAGGTCTCTATCTAATTTACATATTCGATCTTGTAAATATTAGAAAAGGTAGGTCTAATTTGAATCTTCAATTCGGTATAAGTAGATAACATAAAACTAAACTTAGCATTAATATTGATTAAGATTTATATTGATAAAGTTAAGTTGGAGCGTTTAAAGACGTACGAAGGTTTTCAAGAGAAAAGAGAAATTCACATGTTATGAGACCGGTGACATACAAAGAGAAAGCGGTCCCGTCTACTTAACTTGTATTTATTTGCCTCTTTAATTTCCTTACAATTACTTCATTCTGTGCAAACAGTGTAAACTCAAAACAAAACGCGCAATTTAAATAGCTTTCCGCTCCTTTATGTAATGTAAAAATAATTGCGACAGGTTGAGAAAATGTTAACATTTTGAGAACGTCTTGAAAAAGGAAGTTAATCGATGAATATAAAAATAAAACATAATTGTTAAAACGTAATTATTTAAAATTAAATGGTTAATAATTAATCAATTATTATATTTACAAACACAAAATGGATTAATATTCTAAATATTAGGTTTTAATTTAACGTCAAATTTGTTGAGAAAAAAAATGTGTCTTCATTAAAATCGTTGTCTTGTACATTCTGATCATCAGAAATAATAATAAAGGATCTAATGATCCCACAAAAAACTATTGATACAATAAAATAATATAATTCTACCTTACGTTTTAAATATAAAACATATCCTCAGATTAGCGTCTTAAATTCCCACACATTTTTATTTTATAGATCAATTTTCATTGATAAAAAAAGGGAAAAATCTAAGTTAGCTACTTTAAGATATAATAAGGATCTTACTCATGATAATGATAAATAAAAAAAATAAGTTGGCTATTTTAATGCATTATGAGGATCTTACTCATGATAAATAAAACTGAGTTAGCTACTTTAAGACAGTATCAGGATCTTACTCATGATGAATAAACAATTTAGGTCAGCTATTTAATAATGATCAAGTTTTGCTATTTCAAGACAGTATGAGGATCTTTTTTGCCTCAGCATAAGCTGATTTGGTTTAACCTTTTTAAATAAAACTTTATGTAACTATGTCACACATCACTGTATAAACCAATAAAGGCATTCATTCATTCATGAGGATCTTACTCATGGTAAATAAAACTCTAAGTTAGCTACTTTAAGAAATAATAAGGATCTTACTCATGATAAACAAAACTAAGTTAGCTACTTCAAGACATAATAAGGATCTTACTCATGATAAACAAAACTAAGTTAGCTACTTCAAGACATAATAAGGATCTTACTCATGATAAACAAAACTAAGTTAGCTACTTCAAGACATAATAAGGATCTTACTCATGATAAATAAAACTAAGTTAGCTTAGCTACTTTAAGATATAATAAGGATCTTACTCATGATGAATGAACAATTTAGGTCAGCTATTTTAATACATAATAAGGATCTTACTCGTGGTGAATAAAAATCAAACAGTGTGATATTCTTATAATTAGTTTATTGCGAAAAAAAAAAAAACAGAATAGAGTTTTTTTTAAATAATAAACAGATAAAATAAAGAAGTTGTTACGCTTCATTGGAGATAATAACAACTATTACAATTAGTATGATTGTTTTGTATCCTAAAGCCAATTTTTTGTATTGGAATATTTATCTTGTGATCAAAGGTCTAAATCTGCTCCTCAGAGGTAAATTTCCCATTCGCTAAAATTGAGAGCAGTATTACTTTAAAATATACATAATTTTTGTACTCTTTACCTCAATTTTATATAGATAAATGCAGTACAATACATTATACAGATAAATGCAGTACAAACAAAAAAAATTATTTTATTTGAAAATTTTACAATTATTCACTTCTAAGGTACAGAAATAATAAATTGAAAAAAAAACCCTTAAGGTGCTCCAATTTGAGTACAAAGAAAGTAGACAAAAGGGCAGGTAGAGTTTTAAACCTTCTGCAAAAACTTAAGGACATAACATTCGCACTAAAAAAAGTGTTTTTTTTTTTTTTTTTTTTTTTTGTCAATTTATAGCTTAAGAAAGCCTAAGGTTTCTACTAATAAAAGCTAAGGTTTCTACTAATAAAAGTTAAGGTTCCAAAAGGCAATTATGTTTAAACTTCTTCGCACTAATTAGAATTAGAAACATTATTAACAGTTTTTCCAGCAAAAAGATCACGAAAGTATAGATTTTCGTTTCCTATATATACTATGGAAGTTAAATTAATCTTCTTATTTTTTAGAGTCTAAGAGAGGGAGCTTTAAGTTTAAACTCTTAAGTTATTTCACAATATATGTACTAGAATAACAATTAATTGCAATTTTTTAAAAGAAGAATCCTTAGAAATTTGCCTTTTAAGCCAGACATAATTTATATAAAAAGGATCATATTTCGAATATTCTCATAACCAAAAAGTTAATAATTAATTAAAATTTCATTAATGAAATTTTAATTAATATGTAATTAATATGTATATGTATGTCCACGTAAACATTTTACACCACCACGTCCACGTTTTACGTGGGGAGAAAGTTCGTGTTATTTCTTTAAGATGACCTCCATATAGACCTATATAATTTAACTAATTATTGCTAGAAAGCATACTACTACTAAGTCATGCATACTATTACTAAGTCATTTCAGTGACGATTGTAAGTAATAAAAAGGTCTGTATCTATTACTTTACTAAGGTTTAACAATAAATTAGACGATTTTTTTTTTAGAGAATTCAGTATATTAAGTCCCACACAAATAAGGATTGAAATAATTCTAAATATAATGCTATATTTAACAATATAAAAATAATTTTAAGTAGCAGTTGCTAAAAAAATAATGGTTACATTACATTTTATTATGGTCATCTATATTAATTATTATTAGGAATTATTAATTTCCCTTGGTAAGGTATATAGTAGTAAAATAGTAAAATTATAACAGTTACGTGTTTTATCTCATAAATACATTATTATTGGAGACTATGAAGTGGACACGATGAGTTAAAAATAGTATTAACTATTGTCATTTTTCCTTGGTTGATCCCTTATGATTAAATTAGAGTAACTCCTTGACAATACAATGTGAAAGTTATTCAAATATTGCATTTAGTTCTATCTCCAAAACAAAACAAAAAAAAAGGAATTTGTTATATAAATTTCAAGGCCTGTAGATGCCCAGGTAAGGGCGAAATATAGCCAAATTTTAAGTTAAAAGAAAATATTTTTATATTGTCAACCTTTTTTTCATCCCTGAAGACCAAAAGGATAAGAAAATATAATAATATTAACAATATTTCGATTAGATTTATTTTAATAACATTTAAAAAACTGTCATTTTTACATTAATTATTTTATTTTATTGCCTATTTATAAACTTAGACAAATTAAAAACATAATGTAAGTCTCATTTATTATTATTGCTAATGAAAAATAATAAAATTATTTATTTACGTTATCGGAGTGGCAAAGAATTAAAAGAAAATAGTAAACGGCGCGGGAAAGGTAACAATGAAAGGGTAGAGTGAAGGGGTGGGGGAAGGTGGTGGCGAGGGTTCAGACGAAATCATCCCTGGGCTACGAGTAGGGGGAGAGCACTGTCTCCTCGGCCGTAGATTAAATCGATTTCAGGCTGTTGTAACCCTCCTTGAGGAGGAGGGGATAAAGGTCAAAGTTCACTACGCCACGCAACATCCCCCCTCCCCTCCCTCTAATACCTTCATACAACCAATAAATAACACACACAGCCTCCCAGACACTTCACCAACTCAAGTTTACTGTTAGTATTAGTACCTACTATTGTGTATTTCCTAAAATACTACGTTTAGATAACCGCATTCATTAATTAAAATAAGACATTAATATTTTTAAGCAGAGGTTTCCCTTACACTAAAGAAATTTAAAAAAAAATACCTATTAAAAGTAATAATTACAAGATAAAAAGAACTTTTTATATACTACGTTAAATTTTCTGTCATAAATCATAAATTTGAAACCTGTCAAAATGAAGATTGTAAATATGGGACATGTCAAAACAAATAAAATAACTCCATACCGCACAATTTGCTGAAATGAAAACGAATTAAATTTTGCTGAAAGATGGCTAAAAGTATTAAAATATTGTCATCGTTTTCTGAGCTATTCAGAAAGTTTCAAATGTCAAGATACTCGGGAAGTTAGTTAAAAATCGATTAAAAGATTTTTACAGGACAAAAAAAGCAAACAAACAAACAAGAAAGCAAGCTAATAAAAACGTAGTAAATAACACATGTAAAACAAAAATTTTATTATGCGATATTTATATAATTCGTAGTTTATTTTTAAAAAAAGTATTTTGAAGTCCAAAAGAGTATACATAGTAAAATAAATAAGTATTTATTATTAGTTAAGCATATAATGAAGTATTAAGTTGAGTACAATCAAATAAGTTTTAGCTTAAACTTATTATGGATGAGTAAAAGGGAAGACGAGACATGGTTTTTTGGGGGTTGGACCACGTGGTTTAAAAAGGGGTGGCTATAAAAGTCCCCTATACGGCTAACAAGGGGTGTGAAACCAGACGAATATAAAGTTTGAGAGCTGTACATAATGATATGAAAAAAATCGATTAAATTGAAAAAGATATTCTTAGATAAAAATTAAATTAACACAATTTCTATATACATAATATACATTACAATTTACAATAGATTTTAGGATACAAGATTATCGTGTGAGTATCAATTATTTTTTAAATGTCGTAAAACTAAATATTAACTTAAGACTTAAATTATTTTCCATTCAATTAAAACAAGTGTGTTTATTTATAGCAAATTAATATAAAATTGACCACTTAAAAACTAAATATAGAGTCGATTAAACAATAGGGAAAGTAATTTGACATAGCTGGATAAATGTCAATTTATCAAAATAATAGGATTAATATAAATAATCAAGTAGTGTAAAAAAAAATAATCAAGCCATTTGAATTACAAAATCAATCAATTAATAATACAAAATCAGTTGAGTAATTAAATAATTCTACAATGGTCGATAATTTTAAGTAATTTAACAATAAATTAAGTATCAGAGTTGTGGCCAATGACACAAAACAAAAAACCTCAATGAGCCAAATTTAGTATTTTACAGCCAAACCACAATATCTGATACTGTAACACTTTGATTGGTTTATAAACCTGACCAATAAATAATCAGGTTAATTTTTTTATTTGAATTCACTATTTAGAAGACAACGTTTGGAAGAACTAACTTACTGAGAGAATATTATGTATCAAAATGGATCAATCATAGTGCTTTTCAAGGTATACGATACCTTGAGTTTTAATTTTCATTAAAAAAAAACCGTTTATAGTATCAAATTTTGTTTGAAAAGGAAAGCTGATTTATTTGTAATTTGATATTTATGTACTTAGATAATTTTTACAAACGCCACAAAACGTTTTATAACAAAATACCTACAAATATAACCAGAACAAAGAGATAAAGAGAAAGGGGAATTGAACGGGTTTTTTTTTTGTAGATGTTTATTAGACAAGCCATAATGTAAGATGATACAAAGGGAGGAAGTAGAAGTAGTTATATAATACTAGGATCTTCATTCAAGGGCTAGAAGTAAATCAGGGGGTTATTTAAATCCGATGTGACATGATAAAGTTAACATGTTCATTCCTTTATTATTTATTATTGCCTATATACAAAGCGTTTACCGAAGGAAAGCTAAGCTACATACACATTATTTTATTGTAAATCGTATTCTTTTTAACATAGATATGTTTTTGGGCTTGGAGGACACAAAAAGTTTCCGTCACGCAAAAAACCGACATGAAAAATGTGACACTTTTAAAAAAAGTATCAGGAAGTTGGTATACAACAGAAGGTAGCTTGTTTTTCACTTTAGTTCTATATTTTGCCACCGGGAGTGATCACAATAACATTTCCCATGAAAACATAGGTAGACATATTTTAAAGAAAAGGGAGGTTAAAGATGAATGTTATAAACAAGTGCGATTTCGTGAATTTTCGATCGACTACATTATCAGATTAAAGGTTGGAGAGTTAAGCCTCTTGGACATCTTATCAATAAAATAAGGGTGGAATATGGTTCATTCCTTTGAGAATCATCCACAAATTGTTGCTATTATTGTTGATTATGATTACAGGAAAAACGTCTTTAACCTCTGACAATTTTATTCCTTTTCCCTTAAACGTATTATGTATTTATTTTAAAGGAGTTACAAACACTAAGTATGTATTATGTTCCCCGTCAATTTTTTTTTTAAATGGCTATATTTAGTTTCTACATTGGAGCATTTTCAAATCTTTAAGGTTTAATTCTTTGAAATTGGAAAAGACTTCATTTTTCATGTATGTAATTAAAGAAATATTACAAAAATATAATTCGTCAAAACAATCAGAGGTGAAGGCATTTCACTCATAGCGATTTGCAATATGACTTTTGAGTCATAAAACAAAACAAATGTTCCTATATAGGAACGAAAAATAGCCATATTTTTGAAATGGGGTAGTTAGTTTACTTTATTAATTTATTTTTTAAATTAAACCCACCTTCTTTTACACAAAATATAAAATACGAAATTTATTAAAATGAAGGATATGCTCATTCTATCAGCAGAATGCATGCATCTCAAAATGAATGGGGGGAAACAATTGTAAATAGAGAAAAAATTCAAACCTTTGGAATCACCAAGAGAAGTAAACATGAGTTTTCTTTTACCTGAAACAATAAAAAAAAAACCATTAGATATACTAGTCAAGGGAAATGGAACAATACGTGGAAATTTAGAGGTAGAATGCAATTTTAAAGTGTTAAAATGAACTTATTGAAGGAAGTATTGGTTTGTTAATCCATAACAGTATAACAGATCAAGAAAGTTTTTATGTGTTATAAATGTAAAGGAATAGTCGAATAGTTATTTACGCAACAAGGGAGAGAAGTATGTTTTTCTGCCCGAGGTTAAGTTTTCTCCTGAGGCACCGCCGAAGGAGAAAACTTCATTAGCTCCCGAGGCCTTATGGCTATGGTCGAGGGAGATGACTGTAGTATTAGCTCTCGAGGCTTGCCGACCGAGAGCAGAAATACTTCGATCCATGTTGCGTATTAAATTTTATCTACGACTAGGGCACCATGGGTAATAGCTATTAAGTTTGTAGGTATAAAAGTTTTACCTACAAATTCACGTAAATTAAACACCTTAAACTGATATTTAGTTACTTGATTTATTAAAATAACAATTTTTATACTAAATATATACGTTTTTAATTTAATTACGTTTAGTTTGTTTTTAATTTAAAGACTTTGTATGATAACCTAAAGTAACCTTCCCGAAAAATTAGTAAACAAAACAGCTAAAAAAACATTACTACCAACAGAATACTTAAAATTTACCTAAAAAAATACCTTTTAAGTTGGTATGATTGTTTTTTCACTCCCAAGGGAGGGAAGTAACACTTCCCTCCCTGTTATTAGCAATGTAAAGTCCACTTACAGTGCAAGTCGTAGATAAAACTAATTCCATATCTCGTTATTAGCTTTTTTTCGTTATTGAATTCAAAACCCACATGATTAACAAATAATTTTTGCATAACCAAAAATAATTCTAATGTAGTATAATTCCTTTATGACTATACGCGATATTTTGTTTTACTACGTTAAAAAAACGTCTATTTTTTCTATGTTGATGAGATTTTAAACAAAAAGCATTTTAGAAGTTGTTGAGGTATTATCACGGCTTTAATAGGTATTTGTTTTTAATCAATTACACCAACGTGGAAAAAGTAAGATTCTTTCTTAATGTGTAATTTTATAACAATGACAATCCAAATTGAAATACAATGGAAATATAAAAGTAAGAATTTCAATATCAAAATAAAATTCGATAACAAAAAAATGATAATCAAAATTACAAATTTAACAAGGAAGGCTTTTTATTTGCTTTTAAATACTCAAGCCACTTGTCACTAAACTACTATGGGAAAATTAGATGAATGAAATCCTTATCGGTATCGGGGTTTGGCTTATCACTGTTTATCAATCCCAGACCCCTACCTCAGAAAACTAGGTTTATTTCTTATCAGTTCCGGCCAAGCCTTCCCACTCCATCTACTCTTACCCAGTTAGATCTACGCTATCAGTAATAAACATCACTGTAATAAAAATAATTTGTCGATTTATTCCACTCCCGAAAATTACAATGAAATTTTCATAAAGGAAACTAAGTTATACGTAATATATTATCTAACAGAATGATTTGAATTCACACTGATTTATCTCACACTGATAAACATCATTATATATACAAAACACATGTGTAATAATTATTAATCAATATTAGAGTGGAAACAGAAAAACATAATAACACGTATTAAACCAAAAATAGACTCAATATTACAGCACTCACTGTAATAACTTTTTTCTTTTCTGCGCGTTTAATATATTTTAAAACAAAACCTTGAGATATTTAAAATACGGAGTATATAGATTTTGTTTTTGTGCTAAATATATAAGAGGTACGTCTGATTTTAATAAAAAGTAACAGAGAAATAAATAAAGAAAAAAACAAAGAATCACTTATCAACAAGAAGATATCTTCTTAGTTTTCTTTCTTAAAGGATATTGTTTGGAGTAGAAAAGGTCAACACTGGGAAATGAATGGGATTGGGTAAGTAAAGTGAACGGGGTAGAAAAAAAAGAGATTGGCAGTACTCTCCTCTCGGGCATCCGGCCAAGACCGGGTACATCAAACGTCAAGTTCTAATACAGGTCGGCCAAAGAACTTGAAGAAAGGAGAAAGGAAGAAGTTCTGGGGAGAGTTTTGTGAATGAACCTGAGGGCATAGAGAACCCATGAATGGAGGATATTATCAGGTTAAGGAGTAAGGTCACGACGTCTGGTCAGTGAAACTAGAACACACAGTGGCAAATAAATACGTCCTTATAAACAAACACATTCCGAGAACAGATTATAAAAAAATAATAGCTGGTAACTTGTTTTGAACTGAGGCGATGAAACATATCTAGATGAGGTGATTGTTAGTATGATTATTTGCGCTATAGTTCATGATGTATGAGTCATAGAGATAGAATAATAAATCGTTTCTTATTCTTAAGTAGGCATAACAAATGTTTCAAAATGGATTGGCAAACAAGAGTATTCATGGAAAGTACCTGAATGTNTGCCAAGCAATGTCCCGCAGACGAACTTAGCCGACCACATATTCTTAAAAGGCGCTAAAAGATTGACTTGTATACAAAATTCTAGCTTGATGTTAGTCAGACACTTTTTTACACGCTATCTCCTGGACTATTAAAACTTTATTGGAAAAAAAATTATAGTTTCCGACAAACTTGTAGGTAATACATTGAAAATCTTACACCAATAAATCTAGAATCTAGAGGATAACAAATACTTTTTAAAGAGGATGTAGCCTTCTTTAAGAAATAACACACAAAGAATAAATTTCAACTTTCTTAAATTTGTACTTTGAAGTAAAATTTTTAGGATAGGTTATTGTCATTTTAGAATCGACCAGTAAATGGATATTTAAGTATAGTTATTTCACATTCGAATAAAAAGTTTTTTACAAGTTAACTTATACATAACTAAAAAGTGATAACGGCAATGGTGTGATAAATGATAACTGGGTACTATTATACGGGCAAATTAGGTCTCATAATATACATAAAACAACAGTTAATTAGGTAATTAAACTAAAAAACAAAATATTTTTTACTCAAATAAGGTCTTACTTAAAACAAAAATACGATTTCATTTCTCTTTATCCCACGCGAGTTTAAATAGTCGATATATATATATATATATATANTAAGGTAAAATTTGATTTTAATTCTTAGTCACAAATGGGTCATTTGTGGCTCGATTATATGGTGTAGTATGTTGGCAAAAAAGTATGAACATGAACACAAGTACATTTAAATAAAAATAATAAAAATAATAATAATAATAATAACAACAAATTAAGCTACAGACCTTATTTAGCATTAGGAAAATACTTTTATTGTTGTGGCAAATTTATAAAGGTCACTGAAGATAGTCGAAAAAAACTAAAATATAGCCTGATTGTAATATATGTAAATAGTGGTTATACAAAAATTTATTTTAGATTGAACAAATTTTGTTTTATTCATGTGTTAATTTTCATCATGTTCGATTACCACAAAAATATCGGTGAATAAAACTCATTTTTACAACTAGATAAAATATACGAGTGAAATCAAGGTCTTGTTAAGATCATAACAAAACAAGTCAAAATTAAAAATGTTCCCCTCGGTTAGTAAGAATTCTCTCTAACCTAGTGTCAAAAGTCAAAACTACCCCTTTTAACATAGTTGTCGTGATAACCAAAATTTAGAAGTTAGTGTACTCGGCGTGGGAAAGAACATGACACTAATTCATGTGTGTTTTGTAGGGTACTATACTATTAAAGCCCCAAACGAGGCCACATCTGGTTTTCCATTGAGTAAGGCAAGACATATGCTCCTCAGCTGACCACACTACAACGTGAATTAGGATGTTACTTCAACATTTCAACTAAGTTGTTTCATGTTGATCTAAACTTCAAGAAAAAAAAGCTAAGCCTAATTCCGAAAAAATGAACTTTTAAAACCTGAAAAATCTCAAACAGAAGTAAATAAAGGATGAAAAGAAAATAAAACATAATAGGCATTGATCCCCAACTGATAAGATTTTTCTCCAACGTGTGATAGCGATCCATCATACAAGAGATGTAGCTTTTATTTTGTGTCAAGACGTTATTTGTTTATTGGACTACACCTCTTTCATCATTTAGAGATGATTATGACTACAGTCTGTCCTAAAAGAGATTTAGTTTGTTGACAGCGCGGAAAAAACTAGCAAATGGGGTGGGGAGCCAATGAGGGCTCGTGATTATCCCGGACATAAGGTCGAGCCAACTAGGCAAAAGTATACGTTTTTTTCCCCAAGAGAGGTTGGCCAATCATGTGTCACTCGATTTCCCGCGAAGTACACACACAATGTACTAACTACACTACACAAGCACTTCAATCAAATATGCTGCATATTTACTTTACAAGCTTTTATGACTTAAAATAACAGTACAAAGTGAGGGTGGAATAGGGCTATATAAGGATTAAAGAACCAAAGGTAAGGTATGGAGGCTGTCAGGTAAAACATTTTTCAACTGCTTAAAGCTAAAAATAATCCTTATTGAACTGTACTTAAATTTAAATTGTATGTACCTTTAAAACTAATATATTATGTTATTTTAAATAAATATTTTTTATAGCTTTTACAAGGGCAGAGTGATTAAATTTGATTGTTGTGACAATATTGTTGTGCTACTTTTTATTAAGGGTGTGTTTATTGATATAAAATTGTGGTGACAATATTGTTGTGTCACTTTTTATCAAGGGTATGTTTATTAATATAAAATTGTGGTGACAATATTGTTTTGCTACTTTTTATTAAGGGTATGTTAATTAATATAAAATTGTGGTGACAATATTGTTGTTCTACTTTTTATTAAGGGTATGTTAATTAATATAAAATTGTGGCGACAATACTGTTGTGTCACTTTTTATTAAGGGTATGTTTATTAATATAAAATTGTGGTGACAATATTGTTCTGCTACTTTTTATTAAGGGTATGTTAATTGATATAAAATTGTAGTGACAATACTGTTGTGTCACTTTTTATTAAGGGTATGTTTATTAATATAAAATTGTTGTGACAATATTGTTGTTCTACTTTTTATTAAGGGTATGTTAATTTATATAAAATTGTGGTGACAATACTGTTGTCACGTTTTATTAACCTCTCTCGTCATAATTATAGCACAATCACTTAGACTTAGAGATGAACTGTATACACTCATCTCTGAGTAATAACTGTGCTTAATCTTATTCGAGTTATATTGAACATTTAGCAGGATAAATAACCATTATTATTAATAGGGAACTGATAAAATTGTGTCAATAAAAGACTAATAATTTCCTTACCAAGAAAAAAATTCTCAATAAATTCAATAAGATATAAGCTTAAAAAGGATACGAGAGAGAGAGTTAGCAGTTAATCGACATTGTAATTTCATTCTTAAAAATATCAACAAGCATATAGATAGATATATAGATTTCTTTTATGAAAAATAAGAGTTACATACAACGAGAAATTCTAGAAGAAAATATCTGTTTAAATAGGCGCTGATAATATTTATATAGAAGCAGCATTTGGAATAATATATGCAATGTGATTTGCGCATTTCATTTTTTCTATTTTTTGCTATTATTTATGCTTTCAAGTACATATTTACCTTTGCAGTTACCAACAGAAGATTTTAACAAAAGACCCAGCAACCTAAAGAATAACAATGAAATACTACTGAATTATTTAAAGGAAAAAAGGGCGCGTTTGTCAAACAAGATTTAAGTGCGCACATTGCAAAAAGATTTCCTCATATCTTTCTCTGAAGTATCACCCTTTTAAATATTTATCCAGATAAATAATAAAAAAATAAGTTTCATGAATACGACCCATAGTAAATATTGCAGAGAGCTGCGAACGAAACTGAAATTGTGATAACCAAAAGTGATATGATAACGTTGAACAAAATCAACGTCATCGCTTTAGATCACCAGGATATTGGGTAAGGTTTAATATTTGAATAGCTCAGATAAAATTTGTGTCAATTACTGGGAAAACAGATTCCTTCAACAAGTATATTATAGATAACTCGAGTCTAAGAAAATCTAAAAATATATACAACCCCCTCCTCTCTTAATATTTTCCTGCGCCATATATTAACATAAATTGGTAAGGCGTGAAGTCTCACGTAAAAAGGGTTTCGTTGGTATTGTGAACAAAAAATAGTGAAGGGGAAGAGAGAGAGAGAAGTTATTAATTTTTTGACAAAAAGGCGCGCAAAATTAAACGTTAACCACAAGTGTTATACACTTTTGTAATCTACTTTTCAATAGCTCTTAGGATAAGTGTCCATCTGAGACTTTTTAGTATCGAGACTCGCTCTCGAGATTGAAATCGCTAGTGGACATGGGGCTGAGACCTGAGACTAGTCTCGGAGACTCGCCGACTCTCCGAGACTCGAGAGAGGCTGATGTTTCTCTCAAGTGGACAAGGTTCTGAGACTAATCTCGAGACTAGCTCTCGAGATTTAGTCTCAGGTGGACACCTACCCTAAGGACTGTTCTTCTATAGATTGTTACTCTCTTTATAAAAACAGAAGTGTGTTATTCCTTTGTCCCAAAGTACATTGGACTTAACATCCCTTGTCTTAATAGTTATTTAGTCAGTCATTTATATTCTAAAAAAAAACATAATGGGAGTAATAATCTAAAGAAGTACCATCATCTAAATCATTCTTCAGCCATGCAGCATGTAAAAAGTTAACGTTTTTCTATGCCCTAATGTTTTTTACGTTACTCTAACTAATATGTTACTGTTTTACCACGGTTCAATAACCTTTGAGCAGATAGAATCTCTTCTCTTTATTCATCGACCTCTTAACGA
>KZ651373.1:334227-347350 GCA_001010745.2 Gerris buenoi
CCCCCCAAAAACTCTGAAAAAACACGAAAAAAAATTATTTCTCGAAAACGGTTCCGACGATTTTGATTAAAAAATTCTAAAATGTAGTCAATTTAAATACGAATCTAATGATATAAGCCGTTTTCCCGGGAAAAATCTAGTTCCTGAGAAAATAGCTTAAAACGCGGATGGAGAGAGCCCGGGTTCGATTTAACGCCCGGGGAAGTTATTTTTATGAAATTTCCAATAGTAATTAAATGTACATGTATGAGAAAGTTTGTCTGAGTTGTCTCTGGCCGATTTTTTTTTGTTATCGAGTTATCGACGGGGTGGCGGCCCAAATTTAGAGCTAAATTTTATTGCTTGTTTTCGCCGCGGGATAAGAATTTTCTGAACATGTGTGTCGCAATTTTAAGGAAATTGCCTAGTAGTTCAGGCTAAAAGTGTATGCACTGACGACACACGTTTTTTAAAAGCCTTTTTTTTAACTAAAAAACATTTCATTCATCAAAATTTTAAAATTTATTTTGATAATATCACAAACTTCCTCTCCATACTTATTAAATATATGAGAAAGTAATCAAAAAATACTTTATTATGTAAAAATACTTTATGTTTGTACCTTGTAACATTGACGTGTTTTTATGATATCTTCTTAGAATGGAAAGATATGATATGATATGATATAGATATGAATTAATTATTATTATTATTAATACTGCAGTTTCAGATATTAAAAAAGCCATCATAATCCTTACGCCTTTTCAAGAGTTTGTGATTTTCAAAGGATAATTAATTAGATCTTAAGCAGTTATAACATCCTATACCATTGAGATAAAGAGGTCCTGTAGCAATACATATATGTATATTAAATGAGTATTTAGTATTGTGTATAAGTTAGTGAGAGGTGGGTTTTACTTTGCTACTAGGCTGGTCTACTATGATGTTAGAGAGCTAGGGACGGTGTCTGAGTGGACATCACCGGGGGGAGTCACTTCCCGGAAACTAATCATACTCCAGTCATATCCATATCCCTTTGCTGTCATCCTAGTCTTAGTCCCCTCACATATCCACCCTCAGTCATATTTTTAACCTAGCTTCCTCAACTCTTTAACTTCAAAACCAGGTAAGCCTCGTGTTTGTTTTTTTTTTTTTTTGAGCCTACATTTGTTATTTTAAAATAATATTTAAAAGAGCAGTGCTTTTAGTTTAAAAATTGTTTTCTATCAACATACAACCAATACAAGATCAATGCTAGTGTGACAACAAAAAACGTACTCGGACAATTTGACATTCCAATATATTTTTTTTAAAGGATTGCCACTAAGACTTACAAAACATTCTTTAATTAAAAATAAAGAATAGCTAAGAATCAGTCAAAATAAAAATTAAGGACATCAAAGGAACAGTTCAAATAAAATTAGGGTCAGCAAAATAAAAATTGACAATGTGAGAGCATCATTCAAAATAAAAATTAAGGATATCAAAGGATCAGAGAAAATAAAATTATGGACAGCAAAGGATTGGTCAAAATAAAAATTGAGTATAGCAAAGGATGAGTGAAAATAAAATTGGAAAAGCCAAGGATCAGTCAAAATAAAACTTGAGGATAGCAAAGAATCAGTCAAAATAAGAATTAAGGATAGCAAGGATCAGGCAAAATACCATTATGGACAGCAAAGGATCAGTCAAAATAAGAATTAAGGACATTAAAGGATCAGTCAAAATACAATTATGGACAGCAAAGGATCAGTCAAAATACAATTATGGACAGCAAAGGATCAGTCAAAATAAGAATTAAAGACATCATAGGATCAGTTAAAATAAAAATTGAATAATAGCAAGGATTTAAAGATATTTCAGAAAAATGCGTATTTTCTTCTTTTTATTCCCAATTGGACATTATTCTCATTTTACAACTTGGAAAAAGGAAATATATTTCTTACAAAACATAGTAAAATCTAAAATTTTAATTTTTTGACTTAATATAGCTATCCTCAATTTTAATTTTAATTCATATTCGATATAGAATATTTTTTTAATAACTATCCTAGTTAAAATTATGGATACCCCCCCCCCCCCAATATTTAAATAATAATTTATTCCTTCAATAATTTTTGTTTTGCATCAGTAAAAATAAAAAATTAAAATAATAATTTAAAAACTTAATTTAAAAATAAAATTACGTTAAAGTAGCTATTTCGTTAACCAAAGATGTTTACATAGTTAAAGCAATCCATCGGGAAAGGAGGAATACATTTATTTTTGCGTGCTTACAAACAATTACGGTACAAATTTCACATGGTTACCCACATAATTATACTTTAATTTAATTCATAACATTATAAGATGATGCACAGAAATTCTCTTAAGATTTTTAGAGCTAAGACTAGGCGTATTCGTATTAAAGCTAGGATAGATTATTAAAAGACTACTACTTATTTATTATTATTATTTTATTTATTTATTTTTTTTTTAACATGGATATGTTTAATATGGGGTACAGAAGAAATTTCACGCGAAAAACAACATGAAAAATGTGACGTATTTAATTATTGTGCCAGGAAGTTAGGATTTAACAGGAGGTTAACAGGTTTTCATTTATAGTACAAATATTTTGATGATAGGCGGACTGAATTTTCAATAAACGACAAGCAAAATGTGACACTCTTAAATATCGTGCCAGGAAGTTAGAATATAATAGGAGGTAGACTGATGTTTACTTGTATTCATTGTAGTACAACATTATTCCGATATAAGTTCAAAATTTTATATAAAACGATATCAGAGATCCTAGCGGACCAAATGGTAATCAAAATGGATTAATGTCTTATAATTTCGCGCCTTAAGATCCCATCTACTATGTATTTCAATTAGACAAATCTATGTCTACTTCATGAGCAGCATTGAAATGAGGATGTGCAGATTTATTTAACAAAGAGGTCCCCTATTTAACTTTCTAGTTCAAATATGAAATGGCTAAGTCATCTTGGATCTACAGTTGGAATTACTAATGATATCTTTTATATAATCGAGTGCGTCCCAAACAACGACAACAACGACTCACCTCTAAATGATTTATAACGTTAAAAATTGATGTGCCATAAGCTGGGATCGAACCCGGGGCTACTGGCTGAAAGGCCGATACCAAACCATTTGCGCTACACCTATATAACGAATATCGGAGCACAAAACTTCCTATTTAAATGTTTTAATTTTAATTACCTATAACTGCGTAAAACTTACTAATTTATACAGTAAATATCTCTTTAAATATATATATTTCAATTATAACTAATTATCTCTCAGCTCTTTTTCTAAACCATATTTATTATTCTGCCCGTTCCCGCGGGCCTAACGGCTAGTATTTATATAAAGAAGATTGTCTATATGTGTGTTGGAAAATTTGCACACCAGCCCTTCAAAGCAATGGGAAGGTCACTGTCTACATGGGATTTCAGATTTGAATTTTGGTACGAAAAGGGGTACGGGGTACAAATGTCAAAGTAATGAAAACCCTTCATGATGGATATCGGCGAAAAGCTCTTTAAGAGTACAGTAATTGTTGTGTATTTTAGTCATATTGTCATTCAGGAGAGGGTAAAATGGAAAATACAAGAAAAATATTTCTATAATCTATATATGTATGTAAAGAAGAGTATCTGAGGATAATTCTTTCATACGATACGTCTTAATCTTAAATTACTGTACTCTTAAAGAGCATTTCAATGATATAGATCATGAAGGGTATTCGTTTCTTTAACCATTTGTTGTATACCTGTAAAAAAAAATTCCTAACAATTCTATAATGTTAATTAATTCCCAATATTTCCTATTTACTCTTCATAATTTCGTATTAATTACTAATATTTCCTATTTACTCTCTATAATTTCCTATTAATTACTAATATTTCCTATTTATTATCTATAATTTCCTATTAAGTACTAATATTTCCTATGTACTCTCTATAATTTCCTATTTATAACTAATATTTCCTATTTACTCTCTTAATTTTCTATAAATTACTAATATTTCCTACTTACTCTCTTAATTTCCTATTAATTACTAATATTTCCTATTTATTCTTTATACATTGACAATATATGATTCGAACGTCTCACTTTTAAATAAAAGGAGATGCGTAAAGAACCTTGAAATAAATTATAATAATAGTAAAACATATAATTATACTTGTTAAAGTATAATTATATTACAATGTAATGTAGGAAGGCACGTGCAATATGATATAAAAAGCGTGGTATGCATAATGAAGTAATAAGTACAGCTAGGATCCTGAGTACGTGTAACAATCACCTTGGTCTTTTATAGACTTTGTATATAAAACTCTTGTCCATTAGGAAAATATGAAGAAAAAATAACCACACATAAACCAGGATTAACAGCCTGTTAACAAACCAAGGACAAGAAGGGTAATTTGTATATATTCTATTTACTAATGCAATTATGCGAGAGAATTACACATTTCATAACAGCGTGACTCCTTTCTTAATATAACCTATTGAGGATTCATACTAAAACATAAATCAGAGAATGAAGGCATGCTAATAATATTTTAAAAAAATTATTCATAAATAGATAACAATAACTGTTGCTAATAAATCGACCATCTCAAAGTCCAGTAGAAAGCTTCGAGGATTTCAACAATTATTATTTGATGCAGTTCCTTGATTATGTAGAACATGATTAGAAAAAAAGTCCAGTCATGCACCATGACTAAATGAGCGCATTTTCAAAGAAATTTGCGTATTTATTGGCTTATGATAATATAGGAAAATTTTGGTTTATAATTTGGATGGGTGAAAAAAAAAAAAAATTGTACACAAGGGTACGGGGGTACAAAAGTCAAAATAGTATTTACCCTTCAAGATGCACATCGTTGGAAAGCTCTTTAAGATTGCAATAATTGTTGTTATGTCCAATTTTATCATATTTTCATTTAAAAGGGAGGTAAAATGGAAAAAACATGTTTTTATGCTATTTTTGACCCTAAATGGTCAAAATTTGACCCCTAAATGAACTCCAAAAATTCTGACCAACGAACTCATCCTTTCTTTTGATATTATTGACATTTTAAAATTTGTTTGACATTTTTAAGTGCATCCTAAGGGGAGATATCGTCTGGAGTGACACATATATACAAACATACATATATACATACATAAATACATACATACATATATACATACATACATAAATACATAAAAAAAGGTGTTAAAATTTAGGGATCGATTCAGAATGGCCTGAAACGGATTTCCATGGAAAAAATTTTCAAAAATTCGCATTACAAAAATTTTGAAGCCATTGCAATAGCTTAATTTTCTTCGAAAATTCGCTAAAAGGAAAACTAAAAAATATGGTCGGAGACAACTCAGACTAACTTCGTCGT
This sequence comes from Gerris buenoi, assembly GCA_001010745.2. Taxonomy (NCBI): domain Eukaryota; kingdom Metazoa; phylum Arthropoda; class Insecta; order Hemiptera; family Gerridae; genus Gerris; species Gerris buenoi. The sequence goes on from KZ651373.1 coordinate 339,615, forward strand.
ATAATCCCGCTCCCCAAACCCCGCAGAAACTTTTTGTCTTTGATTTTCAACAAAATCAGGTTCATTTCCATCAATACCTCGGAAACTATCTTTGACCCAGGAAACATCTTATACAGTACTATTCACATTTAAATGGAATATATTCAACAATTTTTTCAATCAAAATCGTCGGAAATGTCTTCGAGAAATTAGTTTATTATAGAGTTTTGAGGGGGAGCGACCCTATACATTTTGAGTATGAGTTTTGTGGACATGTATGCAAATTTAGTTAAAATTAACCAGTAGTTTAGGCCTCTAACCGTCTGCATTGAAAAAAGACAGACATTTTTTAAAAAAAACCACTTTTTTGGACTCAGAGGACCCCAAAACACGTAAATCCATTAAAATCTCAAAACCGAATTTTCATGCCATCACAATACTTTCTCTGTATGCGAGAAAATAAAAAAAGAGGAGTGAAGATAATTGATTAAGGAGAAAGAAGTGGTTAAGGACTGATAATTAAAGAGTTGTGAGAAGGAGGCTAGCAGGTGTTTAAGATAAGCGAAGTGGAGGTATAAAAACTTTTCTCCCCTATAAAAGTCATTTTACATTAATTAGCACAGCCCCAACTTAACAACAATATACATTAGCACCAACACCAAAATTTAAAAATATTGCAAATTGCAACAAAAACCGAATAGTAAAACTAGATAGTTCGACCACTTTAGTGGGTCATCATCAGTTAGTATCCACCTAGTGCGTTGTAACCACCTCTAACCACCTCAAACCTATTCTCTGCTGCGTAGTAATCATCTTAGATCATTCTTAACATACGCACGTATGTATATAGAGCCCTTTCAATTATTAAGAATTAACGGCCCTTTAACTAATAGTAAATAAATAGTATTCCGCCAAATTAGTGTAGCACATAGTATCCTCCTTTTTGTATACGTTAATGCTATTACAACCTAAATCTGTAAAAATTGTACTGATTTTTTACAAGTGTAAGTATCAATATTTTAAGAGCGCAGATGGTTGAAATTCTTGGGCTACCGGAGGGTTACTTTCGACAAACCAACCAAATTGAATAAAAATCATGTAAATATACTATTTAAGATAAAGCTGTAAATAAATGTATGTTTGTGTGCATGAGTGAAGGGAACCAATTGGGCGAAGAGGGTTGAAACTTATATGGGCTAATTATGACCTACCACGCAAATTTTATAATAAAATCGGACCAATAGTTTTTAAGAAATGTTGATGGTTCCAAAAAAAAGTGAGAGACAGGCAGACAAAGAAGAACCAAAAAAAAAAAAACTTGAAGTCTAAAACGGATTTCTGTCTTGGAATTTTTGAAATTGGAGAAATAACAAATTTTCGATCTTAGGAACGATCAGATAAATTCAGTTACCTACGGTAAGCTTGCAAAAAAGCAAATATATAAAATAAGAAATTAGATTTTTTTTTTTTTTTAAATGTAAAAATTGATGTAGCCTATTTCAATTTTATAATTTCTTATCAAATAAATAAGTAACATGTGTAGTAACCTAATAATATTTTTTTCTGCCTTACAAACCTCCAAAACAAAAACTTAATTCATAGTTAAAAAAATAATAAAAGATTCTAAAGAGTAATAGGAGAGAAATATAAAGGTGGGCGAGGCAACCGATTGACCTTATCTAGCTGAGTAAATTCTCATATCTCAGGTAAGAGTTGATAACAGCTCCGGGTCGATAACATTCACCTTACTTAGTTCCTCACTTTCCTCCTGTATTACTGATAACACACAACTGCTAACAACATTACAGTAAACTATCAAATAATATAGTGGGCTTTCTTCATATAAAGGGAATTATCCGAATTTCAGTGATTTCAAATCACCAATTGAACAACATGACTGATCAAAACGAAATATATTTACAGAATGTACAAAAATGTGTACAGGTCTTTCTTAAATTATTTCATAAATCATGCGAACATAAACTTTGGAAATCAAATAAAAAGAAATTCTATCATGTTGAACGTTGAACTTGACTTTAATGTCATAACAATGGAGGTGTAAGGTTTCCTGTAAAGAATGCACGAAAGAGAGACATGATCCACTTTCACAAGTGGAAGCGTCTACAATTATATTAAGGCGGGAAAATGAAAAATAAAGATCGCAAGACACAAGGGTACGTTTACATTCAGGGGTGGATGGGGGAGGTTTAGCAATCGGGAAGAGAAACCACACCAGCCCCCAAGTAAAAACATTCACAATTTAAAAATATCATTCACAAGTAAGAATATCACAATTTGATTCATTATTTTTATTTTATCATTATGATAACTAATAAATTAGTTGTAAGTCTATGATAAAATAAAGGCGCCAAAAATTGCTTGTCAATTTTAAGGATACAAAGAACTGGAAAATTGCTAAGCTAAAATACTTACTCTTGCTTTCTTATAGTAAAAATAAATCAAAGGAGGAATATAATCAATCTCTTTGTCTTTATACCCCATCTATTAATGTCTAAAAGTCATACAGATTTTTTAGGAAGTGAAAATTGTGCTATTGTATCACTTCATGAAATTGAATATTGATATGAGAAAGCATATTGAAGTTCGATTTGTCGAACCAATGTCTTTTTTATGATCGGCTTAAGGAAGCTTCGGGGAATTCCCCGGCTTTCCGGTGCCCTAATCTGTTTACAGCATATCTTGAGGATTTCTCCAAGATAACACTTTGGGAGAATTTATTTTTCCACTACCAAACATTGGGCGAGGAGTGCTAAATTTAACATTGTCTGGTTACGCCATTGGGTTCGTGGGAGGTTTAGAAGAAGAAAAAAAAAAGTTCTAAGAATCAGGTTATGCTAAGGACAACAATAAGATTTTAACAAAAGAAAATGTAAAAATGTCTGACAAAAAAAGTCTAACCTGTGGGGGTTAGAAAAATAAAATAGTTAACTTTTAAATTAAAACATATATAAGTTTAGTTGTCGAGACTGCATCTTGGAAAGAATTTATAGATAAGTTCTCTAAGAGATTGTTATCGTTTGTCATATCGTGATTAGGATTTACCCGTGTTTTAATGAAAACAACATGACGTGTTAAGGCCCTAAAAATTCCGCTATTTTAACCATTCATGGGAAGGGTAAAAGGATCATTAAGGATGTGTACGGCCGGGGGATTCCAGGACTCTTTTCAAAGGATATCGACAACAACAACACACACAAAAAAAGAAGAAGTACACGGAGGCCCTAAAAGCTAAATGATTGCGGTCCTTCCAGGAACCGAGGTCCTAGGTCCAGGTAGATCTCAAGGGATAATAGGGTGCAACTTGAGCCGACACAAAGCTCGACACGTAGCCCCACATTTCGGCCATTATTTTTCAGCCTTCCCAGACGAACCTCAAGCGAAGCTCCCGCTCTGAAGCGGAGAGTTATGGTCCTAGGACAGACCACAGCTTTGAAGGGTGGTCAAGAACAAATTGTCCAAAGAGCTTCGAGGATAAAAGATAAAGTGTGAGATCGTTTCCAAGAAGTGAACATCAAGAGATATAAACTTAGCCCTTCGAAATAAAGCGCTAGACTCGAATCGAGACGACCTATCTTCAATTTAGGTAAACATTTATATTAAACTTATAATCGAAAGTAGTGACAACAAAGAAATCTCATAAGCATTTCATTAAATTACGCTGTTTTTATATTAATTAATTTTTATTTCGTCACTTTAAGATCGTTGAAATTATTTAATTCTTACTACATTCTAGTTACTATTATTGGAACCCTTGAGAAAAGCTAACTACAGAAACGTTTAAAATAATTCAGGACTTTAAGGAAGGGCAACAAGAAATTGGCTAGATTTACAATATGCTCTCCAAATGATTACATTCAAGATGCCCTAGAATATTCACACAAATATATACAGAACATCATTCTAAGAATCTATAGAGGAAGAAACATAATACTGAATAATTTATATTATAAACAATGCTGTATTTAATACATATTTTATTTAATATGAATAATACTTTGTCCCAATAGCCAAAAGGGCTCTATAGGGCAATAACAATATAGAGCCAATAACAACAAATAGGGTTGCAAAATAAATACAAGCAATGGTTATATTATCTATTATGGTTTCATCACATTAGGCAAATATCCGCTTAGAAATTTTTCTTAACTTATCAAGAATAATAAGTCAAATTTATGGAGGATGAAACACAATACTGAATCATTTATATTATAAACAATGCCGGATAAGAACATATTTTAATATGTGATTTGGTTCCAATAGCCAACAGGGCTTTATTACGATCAAATTTTGAATGATACCATGCTACTTAACGAATAAGGGTTGCCAAACAAATAAATACAAGCCAAGATAAATATCTGTTGGTATCAACACATTAGGGAAATATCCGTTTCTAAATTTTCCTTAACTATCAAAAAAGTAATAATAAAGAGAATCTATACTTCGAATAATAAATAAAACTTTACTATCAACATAGATTATTATCTCTCCACGTAAATTCCATGAAGGTAATTTACGTGGAGAGACAACTCACGTTATTCCTTTAGACTTTAGATGATCTAACATAAACTTCATTACAATTAAAATTGACTTTTGACACTCAGGTTAGCCAACTATATGTGGAGAAAAAGATTAAAGTCACTAGGCCTGTAAGAGGGGAGGGTGTCAGTAACATTTGTATCTGCCAATCTGCCTAGTTGGCACGACCTTCACGACTTCAAAATCAAGTGCTCTCATCTCTCATTGGCTTCCCTCCACACTTTTTTTTTATTTTTTCCCCCCTATGTCAAAAAGGCAACACTGGTTGCAAGAAATGTAAAATGAAAATGCAAAAATAGATCGAATTGTAAAAAAAATAAAAAAGACGTTCATGCAAATTGGAAATAAAAAGAAGACAAACTGTTGTTTTCGAAGAAGAGTTAAGATTAAAGAAGAAACAATCTAGATATATATTTATATATACATATATAATAGTTTCCCAAGAAGCGAAAAGAATGAATGATTGGAAGGGAAAGGAATGTGACGGTACCTCCTCCTATTTCCGGCAACATTCCTTACTATCCGACAATCCGGCCTACTGGTTTCAAAGCCCTCGACCTCGCCTCTCACTTGCATATCTAACCTTCACACTCACACGCCTTCCCTCCATTACAACAACCTTTACCTACCACCAACACAACGTAAACAAACCATTACTCATCTATAACTACAGTCTATAAGATTAGAGTTGGCACAATCGAAGGCGGGAAACAACATAAGTGGGGGTAGTTTTGGGGTTATAAAAAGGGAAAATCAGTGTTGCCATGTTATATTTTTTTTGTGGAACAGGGGTCGAGTAGAGCATTTTATTTTCTGAAGTTGCATTCAACATGGGTGACCAATAGAATCGTTTCCCTCAAAATTTTCCCGCCTTTTGATTGTGCCAACTCCAATCTTATAGACTGTAGGTACCAACATCACCAATATACTCAATATTAATAATTAGATATCTTATTACAATACTTTAAGGTAACTGGTAATGGTAACACATGAAATCGGAATCGAATTACCTAGAACCATAACAATAGAATTCGAATACAATATCAAAATATTATGGATACAGAAGGATTTTTTTTTAATTGTGCGAAAAGCATGCCATATTATTATTTCTTTAATTAGCACTTCTTTAGATTGTTACTCCCCTTTATAAAAAAGACAGAGAGGTAAATTTCGAAAGAAGGTGTACACTATGTTCTTCTTTAGACTGTTATTCCTCTCATAAAACCAGAAGTTTAAAGTTTGATATTCCTTTGTCCTAATCTACATTGGACTAAACATCCCTTCTTCTTAATAGTTATTTAGTCATATTCTAAAAAATCATAGGGGAGTAGGGAGTAACAATCTAAAGAAGTGCCCTTTAACTCAACTCCTATTATTTAAAATGCCTGAATTTGAGTCTAGAAAGTGATATGTTTCAAATGATTTCTTATTAAGAAATTTATTTATTTATTTTTTTAAAAATCTGCATAAACAAATATAGGTATTTATGGTTAAAATATAAGGCAAATTGAGCTTAAAGCGTACTCAGGATAAAGACTATAAGGTCAAAATCTATATCAATCCGATTTTCGACTGTGATTTGCTTGTGACAAGATATTGGTAATATAGAATCAGTATTTTCGCGGCACATTACTGGTAATGTGTTCTTCGTTCTATATGTATTTCTCAAATACGTATAATATGAAATGTTTTTGAATATTTCAAGTGTGTTATGATCAATTTGTTGAATCAAGTTTCTAAGAGTTTGTTTACTGGTTAACCCCACAGGTGATAAGTAATAATGAACAGGTCCTGAAACTTTTTTTCGACTTTTTTTTTCCTTTTCCTCCGCCCTTCCAATGAAACATTTATGATTTTTAGTTTTTAAAAAAAAAAATGTTAGAAAAAAAGAGAGAGAAAAGACTATATATAGAGTAAAAACAAGAGACAGAGAAATATGTAAGTAGAGGAGGCCTGCGTGTGGAATGCGTCGGGCCCCGATTCTAAGAAGGCCGGAGTTAGGAATGCAGTAGTAGGGGAGAAGGAGCGGGTTTTTGGCGGCGCGCGGCGCTGGTGTCGTGGGAACATAGGCTGGACTCGGGAGTTTACACTCTCTTAGTTAGAGAACACGCCGCTAGGGGCGCCACGTGGAGCGGGCTATTGCCCTCTGTTCCAAACTACCCCTCTGAACCCAAGCCTTACCCCCACTCCTCGTCCAAGACGCATTTCTCACCCCTCCCTACCTTACCCGGCCAAATATTTTTTTTATTTTTTATTTTTTTCTTATTTTTTGACGCTCCCTCTATATTACAATGGCGCTCGAGGCGGGCTTTTTATCCTCTACTCGACTGGATCCGCAGATACATTAAAAAAAAAGAAAAAGAAAAAAAATATTCACCAATGAAAATTATTCCCGCCACTCTTTAACATTATATAGTACAGACAGACATTTATTCTTGTTCTGAAATATATAAAAGAAAAAAAGTTAGTTGTTTATTTTTTTTTACAGTACTTTTTCGCGAATAAATAAAAAGTTAATATTACATTCTGGGTGATAAAACATCTGAATGGTTTAAAATAAACGATGGCTGTACAAGTGTACACATTCATAAAACTTATACTACCCATGTTTTCACACTACGTAATTTATATGGAAAATTATCAAGCCCTTTTTATTATAACCATTTTAATGTTTATAATTCGAAAAAAAATGGCGCTGTTGTCAATTTTGAATCATTCAAAAAACTGAGCTGCAAGCATTCTTTTTGTTTATAATTTTCTTTTACAACATACTGTCTACAAAATAAATATCTCAGTTAAAAACAAATAGAAGAAACACATTAAAAAAAATAAAAAATGAATCGATACCTCGAGAACTATTAAGAAATGGACAAACGCTTACTAGACATTTTTTGCTGTATTTGAAATTTGAACCCATAAAATCCACCAGTTTCGTAATGACATTTTAACGCGGGTCAATCGGTACATTTTTTTCTTTACAATAACTACAGTCTATAATATTAGGGTTGGTACAATCGAAGGCGGGAAACAACAAACGTGGAGGTAGTTTTGGGGTTATAAAAAGGGAAAATCGGTGTTGCCATGTTATATTTTTTTGTGGAACAGGGGTAGAGTAGAGCATTTTTTTTTTCTGAAGTTGCATTCAACATGGGTGACCAATAGAATCGTTTCCCTCAAAATTTTCCCGCCTTTTGATTGTG